>VIIQ02000297.1:0-79361 GCA_007449985.2 Desmodesmus armatus
CCCCAGGGCCCAGGTAAACCCAGGCTATGGATGTAGGCCGACAAGGTGCCCTCAAAGTCTGACTGCTGCTGCTGCTGCTGCTGCTGCTGCGGCTGCGACGGCTGCGACGGCTGCTGCTGCTGCTGCTTAGGTGGGAAGTCTTGCCACCAGAGCCCCGTGTCTTGCTGTTGCAGTCCCCAAACAGCAGGTTTGCTGTGTGTACTATAACCCGGACCCCTCCGTCCTTATACCCTAGCACGACGCCTTGGAGTGGTGTGTTCCCCAGGCTTCACACTCGGGGAGTAACAATACAGCTCGGGAGGGGGGTGGCTTACTGCTGCTGCTGCTGCTGCTGCTGCTTGGAGGCTGCTTCGGCCTTTGTAGCGATGGACTGGGCTCGTTGGTACCAGCCTGAACCGTTGGGTCCCTTCTGGCGCCCTGCTAGGCCTTCAACCAGTACCACCTGACGGGGTGGGTGGGGTGGGTGGGTGGGGGGGGGGGGGGGGGGGTAAACAGAGAAAGGGGGCAGAGGCAGTGGTGTCAATGTGTCTAGCAGGACGAAGGCCAAGAGCCACTCAGTGGCTTGGGAGGCTTCCAATGCTCTTGTTTCAGCTACTTCAATTGCTGTTTCTGCATTTTGCCGTGACTCCCCCCCCCCCCCCCCCCCCCCCCCCCCCCCCCCCGCCCTGCCCCGCCCCTCTCTTCTCTGGGGCAAACATGCTCGTCTGCTTTGCTTGCAGCAGGCCAGGGCAGCCCCTTCTCCCTGGCAATCCCCCCTGCTACCCCTCCCCCTTCCCCTGCTCACCCCCCCCCCCTCCTCCCCACCAGCCAACTAGCTCACCCACCAGCCCACTGACCTGCTTTGCTTGCAGCAGGCCATGGTAGCACCTGTTTCTTTGTGTTTCACCTCCCCCACCCCTGCTTTGCCCCCCCCCCCTCCTGCTCACCTGCCCCCTTCTCCCTCCGAACCCACCCACCAGCCCATTGGCGTGCTTTGCTTGCAGCAGGCCAGGGTAGCACCTCCTCCCTTGTGTCTTCCCATGTCCCCCCTGCTCACCCTGCCCCCCCCCCTCCTGCTCACCTGCCCCCTTCTCCCTCCGAACCCACCCACCAGCCCATTGGCGTGCTTTGCTTGCAGCAGGCCAGGGTAGCACCTCCTCCCTTGTGTCTTCCCATGTCCCCCTGCTCACCCTGCCCCCCCCCCCCCCCCTCCTGCTCACCTGCCCCCTTCTCCCTCCGAACCCACCCACCAGCCCATTGGCGTGCTTTGCTTGCAGCAGGCCAGGGTAGCACCTCCTCCCTTGTGTCTTCCCAAGTCCCCCCTGCTCACCCTGCCCCCCCCCTTCTCCTCACCAGTACACCCGCCAGCCAACCTCCCCACCTGCTTTGCTTGCAGCAGGCCCGGGGCAGCAGTATTGTGGGAAGAGTCCCAATCAAACATGTAGTTGGACACCAGAGCCAGCTGGATGTCCACACACACACCCTCCTGCCACACTGCCTCCGCCCCTGCCCCTGCCCCACCCCCCCAAACTCCCCCCGGGGGGGGTGACTCCCCCCACCAACACATCTGCTGTGCTTCTAGCAGGCAATTCACCCCTGTGCCCCCATTGTCCCCCCCTCCCACGACTCGATATGATAGCCCAAGGTCACACCTGCTGTGCTTGCAGCAGGCCAGGACAGCAGTATTGTGGGAAGAAGTCCCAATCATACATATAGTTAGACACCAGGGCCAGCTGGATGTCACCACACACCAATTCAGATAGCCGGGCACCCAGGCAGCCCGCATTCCAGGCGGGGTTGAACGCGGCATTGCTGCAGCAGCAGCAGCAGCAGCAGCAGCAGCAGCAGCAGCAGCAGCAGCAGCAGCAGCAGCAGCACCAGCAGCAGCAGCACCACCAGCAGCAGCAGCAGCAGCAGCAGCAGCAGCAGCAGCACCAGCACCAGCAGCACCAGCAGCAGCAGCAGCAGCAGCAGCAGTGCAGGTGAGGTAAGTGGCGAGTGGGGGTGGGGGGTAGGGGGAGGGGCTGGATGTCACCACACACCAGCTGGGACAGACGGGCACCCAGGCAGCCTGCATTCCAGGCGAGGTTGAACGCGGCATTGCTGCAGCAGCAGCAGCAGCAGCAGCAGCAGCAGCAGCAGCAGCAGCAGCAGCAGCAGCAGCAGCAGCACCAGCAGCACCAGCAGCAGCAGCAGCAGCACCAGCAGCAGCAGCACCAGCAGCAGCAGTGCAGGTGAGGTAAGTGGCGAGTGGGGTGGGGGGTAGGGGGAGGGGCTGGATGTCACCACACACCAGCTGGGACAGACGGGCACCCAGGCAGCCTGCATTCCAGGCGAGGTTGAACGCGGCATTGCTGCAGTAGAAGCAGCAGCAGCAACAGCAACAGCAGCAGCAGCAGTGCAGGCAAGGAAAGTGGTGGGTGGGTGGGGGGGGGGGGGGGGGGGGGGCTGGATGTCACCACACACCAGCTGAGATAGACGGGGACCAAGACTCCCCGCATATTTGGCGGGTTTAGGGTGCGATATTGGAGCAGCAGCAGCAATGGCAATGGTTGCTGCAGCAAACCTCTCCCCTGAACAATATATACCCCAAATTGTCATTGATTGCAGCGCCCCTCTTCTTCACCCCCCCCCCCCCCCCGCCCCTACTTATTCCCATCATCTGCTTTCACCTTCACCCGTACACGCTTCACACATCCTCGCTACACACACCAATGCTGCACCACGCCGCAGTTGCCCCCCCCCCCCCCCCCCCCCCAAAAAGTCCCCCCAGCGTGCTCCAACGGGATGAGGAACCAATTACATGCTTGATTGATTAATATATAATTTATTTATATATTATATTATCTTTGCATTATTTAATTAGACATTTATTTATATACATTGTTGCTTCATCCTCTGCAGCTACCGCACTCACTTGACAGCCAGCAAGCTGTAAGGGGCTTCACCCAAGGCTGGGGGAGTGGGTACAGACTGACTGAACCCTCCTCCTGCTGCTGCTGCTGCTAAGGATGCAGCCGCCTTGAACCGTTTCGCAGGAGGCAGTGGGTTGTCATCGTCTTCATCACTGCTGTCAGCTGCTGCTGCTGCTGCTGCTGCTGCTGCTCCTGCTGCTGCTGCTTCTTCCTCTGCTGCTAGTGCTGCTGCTAGGGCGGCATCTGACTCCAAGTGATCTGCTGCTGCTGCTGCTGCTGCTGCTGGTGGCGGTGCTTCAGTCCCACATGCAACAGCAGCGAGGCCGCCACCGCTGCTGCTGCTGCTGTCCAGGATTGTGAGTGTTGTTGTGTCCTGCCTTGATGCCACATAGAAGCGTGATTGTGGTCCCAAGAGTGTATCTTCCCCTTGCATTAGGGTGGCTGTGGGCTGCCAGCTGGCAGGAGTGCCTGTAGGAGGGCTCGGCTGCTGCACCTCAACCACAAGAGCTGCAGCGGGAACGCCGGGGGGGGGGGGGGGGATGTGTGCTTCAGGTGCAAATGCCAGGAGTGTGGTGTTAGTGTGGTCACACGGGAATGTCTCCCCCCTGCGTCAGAGTGGCTGTTGGCTGCCAGGCGGTAGGGTTGCTTGTAGGGGAACCTGGCGGCAGCACCTCTACCACAAGAGCTGGGGGGGGGGGAGGGGGGGAGATGTGAAGTGCTTGTTGGGCAATGAGGGTGTCAGAAGTTGGGGGGGGGGGGGGGGGGGGGGGGGACTGGAACAAACACGCTCTGTGGATGGGGAGAGGGAGTTGAGGACAAGGGGAAGGTGGTGGGAGTGTGGTCACAGGGGAGTGTCCTCCCCTTGCAAGAGTGTGGCTGTGGGCTGCCAGGTGGTGGGGGTGCTTGTGAGAAACCTGGCTGCTGCACCTGAATTACAAGAGCTGTGGGGGAGAGGGGGGGGGGCAGGGGTGGCAGGTTGGGGGAGGAAGGGCGGGGAGGTTGGGTGGCGATCCCCCCCCCCCCTCCCTCAAGCAATGCTGGGGACTGATGCTGCTGCAGGGGGGGGGGGGGTGCTGCTGACTCAGAAGACAGGGCACCTGAAAATACTGACCCCTTGCTCCTTTCCCATTCACCCCTCCCCCTCCCCAACAACATATCTGCACAGTCAGCACGACCCTTTGAACACCCCTGGCGCCCCCTCCTCCCCTCCCAGTACTCACGGTTGCTGCCCAGGTTTGTGGGCGTCACTAGCCCTTGCACACCCTCTGCCTGCTAAGCTTAGAGGGGGGGGGGGGGGGGGGGGGGGGGACTCACACGGAGGTACGATACCTGCTGTGGACCCTTTACCACATCTGCCCATCTGCCCGCTGAATCCCCTAAAGTTGCTGTGCAGTCCCCATGACGCCCCGACTCACGGTTTCTGCCAAGGTTTGTGAGGGTCACAACTCCCTGCACGCCCTCCACTGGTGCTAGGGACAGATGCTGCCTGCTGAGAAAGCTGTCGACCAGCGAGGCATGTGTTCCACGTCCGTGAATTGCAGCAGCATCCAAAGAAGCTATCGTGCCGTCCGGAAACTGCAGACACAAGGGCCCCATGGGAGGGGGTCAACTGCTACTGCTGAGCAGCTGCTGCCGATGGTTCTGGCGCAGGCCTCACTGCTGTATGATCCACAGTTACTAACCCTATTCTCAGTAAGTTAGATGCATCTGGCAAGTATGGATCACGCGTGATGGCTTGAAGGTGCTCAGTGACTCTGCGAGATCTCGTGATCTGCGATTGCCAATGTTTAGAGTTCCGGTAGAATTTGGAGGCACTCAACATGCTTAATGCACGTAAGGGCTGCCTCAGGCATTTCATGCTGCGGAAGGGAGTGTTCAATCAAACGTGAAAGGCTTGCACATGACAGTGCAACAAAAAGACACTGCTCGCTCGAGGTGCTACATGCAACACAGCACCTGCGAAGCACGTCAAGTAACTATCAAAACTTTAAAACAGGTCAGACATTTGACTCATTGGCAGCAACGAATTCAGGCAACTGACGGCAGGGTGTGAACTGTTTGCTGCAATTGGGCCTGCAGGCTTTGGGGTCCATGTGGGCGTGTAATGCAGGATTATGGCGGATGCAAAATGCATAGGCAGCAACATATATATCAGTGATTTTGAAAGGATTCGGCAAGGACCCTGGTATGAATTAGTCAGGCATAACGAATGCCCTTTGGTACAAGCCACGCCTGATGTCTGCTCCGTGCAATTGCAGAGGTAGAGGCAAGCTAAATATCATCATTCACTCAGTCCGGCTCAGTCCATAGACGACCATCAGCGGGCCGTGTAGGCTGCTGCAACACTGTGCGTAGAGCTTGAGCAGTGCCGCAACTGATGCGTACTTCGTTAACACAATTAATAAAAGCACGTATCTCAGTGTTTACTGAGAAAGAGGCGCACCAGGGCAACAGCAGCACTACTGCCGTACAGCTACTGTAGTGCTGCAAGGGGGGCAACAGTAAAGGCAACACACGCAGCTGGATGCAGCAAGGCACGCTCGAGTAAGTATATCACTGGTTTGAACTCTTTCGAAAGCGTTCTTTGGGCATCATATGACATATTTGATGACATATGATGCCCTAGCTCAGTTAACAGGCATTTGCAGGCAGCAGTCGCCTGTGCCAGTGCAATCAAGTGAACCGCTTGAGTTCATGGGACGCGCTGTCACCTTGAATCCTCCGTATGGACACATCATATGTGGTAGCAGGTACACGACATGCTGCAGCACCTGGTGACTTCACAGTCTTGGAGCGTCTGCCAACTCGAGTTCAAGTGCCGCCACTGCTGCCCTACTATCTTCACACACTACAGCACCTGTAGCTGCCATACAAAACCCTTGACGTCACAAGCTGTCTGCTGCTTGCAGCTGCAGGCAGGGTCCAGAGGGCAGTGTCAGGCGGCATCATGCTGAACTGCTTGAACCCAGTCATGAGACCAGCAGCAGCAGCAGCAGCAGCAGCAGCAGCAGTAGGCCCCGCCATGAGACCAGCAGCAACAGCAGCAGCAGTAGGTTTGGGCCAAGGGAAGTCCTGAAGACCTTGTCATTGCCTTCAATGTGAGCGTGCTGCTGTTGGAAGAACACCATGGCTTCAGACGATCTTTCTTACACCTGCAGCTCTGCAGCTCGATGAAGACATGTGACGTGTACTGTACAAAATTGGGGTTCAACGATGGTAACATACTGTGCTGCTACATCATGCCTGCCATTGACCGATGTGTTGTACATGGATTCAGCCCTGTCCACACCCCAGCCAGCAGTTTGCTGTTTGAGGGACAGCAGCAGCCAGTTTCAAAGCCTCTCATGCTCGTATGTCACATACTACCAGGCCATACCACCTAGGTAGTGTGCGTGGCGCTGATGTGACATGTGACAGCAATAGATGCATGTCTTGCAGCACTTCCACATGCCATGCCTTGGCAAGAGATTGTGTGGTACAGCAAGTGCGCCACAAAGCCGGTTGCTTCAGCATGCATCTAGCTGGTTGAGTTGCCTGCACACCAGTGCTAAGCTCCCAATAAACCGCCCTCTAACATCAGCTCTTGCACCGGGTCCTGCTGCTGCTGCTGCTGCTGCTGCTGCTGCTGCTGCTGCTGCTGCTGCTGCTGCTGCTGCTGCTGCTGCTGCTGCTGCTGCTGCTGCTGCTGCTGCTGCTGCTGCTGCTGCTGCTGCTGCTGCTGCTGCTGCAGGTGCTGTGCAAAGCTGCCAAGTCAGACAAGGCCCGGCTGCAAGCCCTGGAGAGTGAGCTGGCACAGATGGGCGAGCGGGCAGGAAGGGCTGAGGCAGAGAGGGCAGAGCTGCAGGGCAAGCTGCTACAAATGCAGGCAAGGCAACTGCAACCGTCCCGTTCATGTTGTACCGCACATCACCAGATGGGCCAGTGGCAGCCTGCTCTGAATTGGCGACTATCATGCAGGGCAGTATGTCATGGCAAAGTGAGAACATGTCCGCGCACTCAGTTTTGGGGGCCCATTGTGCTGGCTTGAACGGACGGGTGTTTACTCAACTCATCCCCCTTCCCTACCTTTTCTTTTCATTCTCTGAAATGATGCAGGGCAGTATGTCGCGTCAGAGTGAGACCATGTCATCACACATGTGGCAACAGACCCGCCGCTACCAAAAGGAGATAGCCGCCCTGCAGCAGAAGGTGATCAAGCAGCAATCAGACATGGGCCGGCTGAAGCAGCAACTGCACGACGCAACATGCAGGGCGGACCGAGCGGAGGCTGCATCCACCGCACTGAGGTAAGATGGTCGGGCCTGCAGGGCCAGAAAGTAGACGTAAAGGAAGGGAGAGGAGGGGGCAGGCGGGCACCTAGAGGCAGAGGGGCGGGGGGTGCAAGCTGCAGGGCGGACCGGGCGGAGACTGCATGAACGGTGCTGAGGTATGATAGTTGGACCTGCAGGCTTCCACCGGCCCAGTAGGCACACCGGGTAGGGAAAGGAGGGGAGGAAGAGTGGAAAGAGGGATCCATTGGGAGGGGCAGAGGGAGGTGATGTGTGCCGAGCACTAAGCACGGGGGAGAGAACGTGCGACTGTGACGCAGTCGCAACCTTCTCGGAGACATTCGACCTCAGGTGCCAGTATCAGCCTTGCTCCACATTGCCAATGTTTCCAGCGGGCAGTGCCCTCTGGGAGGGAAGCAGACAGGTGTGTAAGTGGGCCATCCACTGATAAGGAAGAAGAGAGCAAGGGAAGCAGAGCAGAAAGCAACTGCTTGCTATAATCTGTGCTGCTTTGTTATGCTGCACTGAAGCAGGACCAATAAAGTGTATTCTCAACAGACCTTCAGTATGTTTGTGCGTCTGTGCGCATTGCAGGGACAAACAGCAGCAGCTGCGGCAGCAGCTAGCAGCCCCGTGTCTCTCAACAACATGCCTGCCACCCCCCCTGCCATCATAGACCACATACTCAGCCTCTGTATGTGTGTATCCCATTGTCCTTTGCAGGGACAAACAGCAGCAGCTGCGGCAGCAGCTGGCAGCCCTCGTGTCCCTCACAAACATGCCTGCCACCCCCCGGTCACCCAGCCAGTTTGGTAACCCGCTGTACTCAGAGCGTTGCACTCCCCGCGACCCTGACGGTGACGATGACAACATGGGAAGGGCACCTAGCAAAAGCTTGCCGTGTTCGGGGGCTGGCACCTGTGTATCAGGTAAGGGGGCATGTGGCACGGCCAGTGCTACCTTGTTAGGCCTAACAAGCAGCAGCAGCAGCAGCAGCAGCAGCAGCAGCAGCAGCAGCAGCAAAAGCTTGCCATGCTCTGGGGCTGGCACTTGTGTATCAGGTGAGGGGGGGATGTGACACTGCTAACTGTTGAGACCTGATAACTAGCAGCAGCAACAGCAGCGCAGCAGCGCAGCAGCAGCAGCAGCAGCAGCAGCAGCAGCAGCAGCAGCAGCAGCAGCAGCAGCAGCAGCAGCAGCAGCAGCAGCAGCAGCAGCAGCAGCAGCAGCAGCAGCAGCAGCAGCAGCAGCAGCAGCAGCAGCAGCAGCAGCAGCAGCCACCAACAACAGCCTGCCATGCTTTGGGGCTGGCATCTGTGTATCAAGGGGACGGGGAGGATGTGGGACTTCTGATGAACCACTGGTCTTGTAGACAGAGAAAAGCAGTCAGACGATGTAAGCAGCAGCAGCAACCAGTTAAATGCCGCTGCTGCCACCACTGTTGCCGCCGCTGCTGGCACTGCTGCCGTCATCACTGCTGCTGCTGTTGCTGCTGCTGCTGCTGCTGCTGCTGCTGCTGTCCAGGTGACGCCAGTGCGTCACACAATGCAGCACCTGGTGCAACCACACTCAAAGCACCCTCAAATACCTCACAACCACCAGCAACAGCATCGGCAGCAGCAACTGCAGCTGCTTCCCCGGCTGCTGTGGATGCCGCCGCTTTCCTGGGAGCACGCACACGACCACAAAGCGCAGCAGCAGTTGACGGGTCCAAGGCAGCGCAGGCAGCAGCGGATCGCAGAAGCAGGAGAAGGAGTCTGACAAAGTGCTGCAGCAGCTCTGCTGCAACTGGGCTGCATGAGCAACAGCGGGAACAGGACACAGAAGCAATACGAAGCTCCTCAAAGCAATGGGTGGAGCACTCGCGTGTTCCGCCGCTGGCTTTGGGCAGTCTGCTGCTGGCACAGCAGCAGCAGCAGCAGCAGGTGCAATCCCAGACACAGGAGCAACAGACGCAGCAGCAGCAATGCGAGGAGCCCCGGCAGCAGCAGCAGCAGCAGCAGCAGCAGCAGCAGCAGCCTCAGCAGCAGCAGCACCAGCAGCAGCAGCAGCACCAGCAGCAGCAGCAGCCTGGCAAGGAGCCTTCCATCCTCTCAAACTTCACCAAGTCTGCTGCCAAAGCTGCCAGTTTGGCTCGCAGTGCACTCCCAGGCACTGCCAAGTCAGCCAGCAAGGACCACCCCACAGACACTGCTACTGCTGCTACTGCTGCTGCTGCTGCTGAGGTCCTCAATAAGGGAGCACAGCAGCACCAGCCTCTGCAGCTGCAGGTGGAACCCCAGCTTGACTTCCAGCAGCAGCAGCAGCAGCAGCATCAGCAGCAGCAGCAGCAGCAGCAGCAGCAGCAGCAGCAGCAGCAGCAGCAGCAGCAGCAGCAGCAGCAGCAGCAGCAGCAGCAGCAGCAGCAGCAGCAGCAGCAGCAGCAGCAGCAGCAGCAGCAGCAGCAGCAGCAGCAGCAGCAGCAGCAGCAGCAGCAGCAGCAGCAGCAGCAGCAGCAGCAGCAGCAGCAGCAGCAGCAGCAGCAGCAGCAGCAGCAGCAGCAGCAGCAGCAGCAGCAGCAGCAGCAGCAGCAGCAGCAGCAGCAGCAGCAGCAGCAGCAGCAGCAGCAGCAGCAGCAGCAGCAGCAGCAGCAGCAGCAGCAGCAGCAGCAGCAGCAGCAGCAGCAGCAGCAGCAGCAGCAACAGGGCGGCTTCCTCAGCACATCTGTGCAGGGGGGTGCAGCAGTCATTTGCACAGGCAAACTGCCATGCAGTGAAGACCCCTGGCTGTCTGAGCACCAGGGAGTAGCAGCAGCTGCTGCTGCTGCTGCTGCTGCTGCTGCTGCTGCTGCTGCTGATGGTGCAGCCAGTGAGTATCAGAAGCCAGTGAACCACCAGGAACTGCTGCGGGCACTGGAGATCCTCGAGCAACAGCAGCAGCAGCAGCAGCAGCAGCAACAACAAGATGAGGCTGATGAAGATAGTGAGCAGCAGGAGGGGGATGTACCTGAGCAGCAGCAGGACAATCAATGGCACTCTCTATCCAGCCTTAGCACTACCTCCAGCCTCTGCACCAAAGCCAGCAGCCTCCCTTTCAGCCCCATCCGTGTTGCTGCCCTTGCAGCAAGTCACACTATGGCTTCACACTTATCACACCCACCAGCTCTCCCAACTACCGACAGCTTGGTTGTAGAGCCTGGGACTCGCTCTGCCGCAGCACTGGCTGTGCAAACCCAGGTAATAACGCCCAGTGGGGTTTTAGATGAAGGTGAGGAGATGGGTGGTGGATCATTTGCAGCAGGAGTGTGGGGTGAAGAAGGCAGCAAGAGCAAAAGGCTGCCGAGTGTGCGGGAGTTGCTGGCAGCTGACCCAAATGCACTGAGTGCGGTGTTGAGGGCTCACCGCGCACTGCATGACAACGAAGAGTGGGACGCCCTGCTGCTGCAGCAGCAGCAGCAACAGCAGCAGCAGCAGCAGCAGCAACACCAGCAACAGCACGTGAGCACCCACCCAAACAGCAGCAGCAACAGCAGGGACCCGGCAACCGGCAGCAGCGGCTCCAGCCTGGACACAAGCAGCAGTGCATTCAGTACCATGCTCAGCAGCATGGGCAGAGGGGGTCACCTCACCCCCATAGAAGAAGTCAGCAGCGGTGGTCAAAGCAGCAGCAGGGGTAACACAACTTGCCGCAGCAGCAGGGGTGAAATCAACACAAGCAGCAGCCGCAGGAACGCAGGCAGGGCGGGGGCTGCAGACGGCCAAGCAGGCCACCTGCGATCCCACTCCCCTCAACATCAGCTACACTCTATGCCTCAGGCTTTCTGTCGGGCGCAGCTGCGATCCCGGTCTCTCACTCAGTCCCCTTCCTTGCCCGAGCCCCAGCCTCAGCCCCGGTCGCGGTCCCAGCCCCGGAGTCGGTCCCCTTCTGTGACCCAGCCCCGGGTTCGAACCCTGCCAAGGTCGCAGGGTCACTCCAGGTCTCAGTCCCCATCTCTGAGGGATCAAGCTGATCTGCTGGCCAGCTTGTATCCTGTTTACACCGGCAGCAGCAGCAGCAGCAGCAGCAGCAGGAGTAGGAGCTTGTCAGGTGGCAGTTGGGGTTACAGTTCAGCTCGAACGCGGCCAGGGAGTGGCGGGAGCAGCGTAGCAGCTGGTGGCGGGAACCTGAAGATATCGTGGCCAGCGGGGATCATCACGGGAGCCTACCTGCCCCCATTCAAGCCCTAAGGCCCCCCACGGCGATGTGTCAACCCAAGTCATCCTTGACACAAATAACAGCAGAGACCGAGGAAAGAGGGACGCTGGTCGGACCACAGAGGCTCCTACTGTGTGGCAGCCCGGTCTGTTGACAGTGAGTATGTGAGGCCAGCTGTTGACATCTTGACATCAAAAGAGCTGTCTACCCCGCAAACCCAGGACCAAAACTGAGAGCTGTCTACCCCACAAACCTAGGGACCAAAGGAGAAAAGGTTTGTCTGGACTGATTGGCTGACAACCCACATGCAGCGGCATTGCTCATTGCTACAACGTTTCATATTCATTCCGTGGCATCTTTAACGGTCACTCAATATACACAGGCTATCACGGTGTGACCGGCAATGTGAGATCCACAGCATGGTTTGTGTTGTCAAGATCTTTGTGTTACAGTGTTGTTACGTAACGGGCAGGCATCTGTCCCGCCTATCACATGCCATATTGGGTGATGACCAACAATCAACATGCCAGAAAATGCAGGTGTACTCAGTACACGTTGGAGCCTGCCAGATGTGTGGGCTGTTACCCGACTGTGACTGTCCTTTTTGCTTTTTTCCCTTACAACCAAGTTAACCTGGGCGGTGCTTTGCCTTGGGTGTTCTGCCAGACACAAACACATGTGTGTGGCAGCAATGTTTCTACTTTATCAATGATGCAGCCGTCACTGTCAACCCACTCTCAGTCATCCTGACTGGCAGTGGGACTACTATGCTGCAAGAGAGATTGCATAATGTCAGAGCAGTCTGTAGAGTCTATAGACGCTGTTGTTTGGAATACAGCGTGTTGCTTTGCAGACTTGCAGGTTGAAATGCAGGTGGCTTTGTTTTGCCCTGTACGTGTGGCTCAAGAGGAGTGCTTATGCCCTATGAGCTTGGTTTGGCTCCTAAAACAGCGATCAGGCGAGGCCCTGATCCAGTAAAGTAGTAGTGGTAGTAGTAGGAATGTGTCTGTGTTGACATGCTTCTCTGCTAACCAATCGGTGACCAGAAGCTTAGCTGATGGTCAGGCCCTTAACTTTTGTTGTGAGATAGAGAGACTCATGTGACAACTTGTATGGCAACCAGGTTACACATGTGGGCATGATGCTCAGAGAGCACATGCCCCGTCTACCATATGACATGGTGCAGCCGAGGTATTGTAGTGTAGATACAACATGTAACTGATTTATGGCATCAAGTTTACACATGTAGACATGCAGCTCCGAGCTCTGTGAGAGCGCAGGTCCTGTCTACTGTGCCGTAGCGCAGGCCAGGTCCCGGGTGGATTGTGCATGCATGAAGCAGCTAGCTGCTGCGCAACGTATGTGGCAGCAATTTACTGTTTTGTTACTAGGGTTACTGGGGTTACTGGGTTTGGGTCCTGACTGCCTGGACCACCGGGCTTGACGTAGGGATAGCATGCAAGGCTGCTGCACTGTGGCGGCAACAGCAGCAACAGCAGCAGCAACAGCAGCAACAGCAGCAACAGCAGCAACAGCAGCAGCAGCAGCAGCAACAGCAGCAGCAGCAGCAGCACTGTACTGAGCTTAGATCCCAACTGCCTGGACCACCGGGCCTAGGGTGGTGGACAGCTTGCAAGATTGCTGCAGCCCGGCCCTGTGACAGCAGCAACAGTACTGTACTGTGTCACACAGTCAGGACCTAGCCTAGGCTAGTAGGTCCTGACTGCCTGGACCACCGGGCTTGGCGTGGGGGACAGCATGCAAGGCTGCTGCAGCCCGGCCCTGTGACAGCAGCAGCAGCAACACCACTGTACTGAGCTTAGATCCTAACTGCCTGGACCACCGGGCTTGGCGTGGGGACAGCATGCTAGGCTGCTGCAGCAGTAGTAGCAGCCCCAACACCAGCAGCAGCAGCAGCAGCAGCAGCAGCAGCAGCAGCAGCAGCAGCAGCAGCAGCAGCAGCAGCAGCAGCAGCAGCAGCAGCAGCAGCAGCAGCACTGTAGTGGAAGTCTCGCTCTAGGACCGGCCAGCTTTTGTCCTGTTTCACGCGCAAAACTGGCTGCCTGGCCTGTTTGGGGTGTTTGCCCGTGTGGTGCCACCACACAGTGTTGATGTTGGTGGTGGGTTTGAGTTCAGGTTGATGAATCCTGAATTTGAGGCTGACCGTTTGGTACGGCTGGCGGGCCAATGTAGGCTCTGCCATACTGCATCCAACGGCAAGGGGGGTTTGCCAAGGGACTGCGCTGATTGAGGCTCAACCTTTGATCCACGTTCTGACGGTGAAATCATGGCAACCACTGGCGATCATTGGCAAGCATTGGCAATGATACTACGCTTGCGGGCTGCATGATAGCCTTCGCAAGCATACTTACTGCTACTGTCACTCCTTACAGCATGGCTGGTGGCAGGGATTGTCGACCTCAATGGGAGGGTTGTTACCTAGGCTCTCTTCCACAACTTTTGGCCGCAATGATAGGTTGTGCTGCCTGTGAGTCTCTTTCCCTTTTTGGTGATGCACTGACACATGCACTGATCTTGTGGAATGTTGGCTTAGGCTTGGATGGGTAGGGATGTTGGCCAGAGATGTGTGCCCACCCCCTCAGCCTTACCTGCAAACTTGCTTAGCTTGAATGCCCCTTGCACAATCACAATCACTGATGTTAGACATCATGAGTTGTGTCACTGAGTAGCTAGTCCTTACTGTGGACTTGCCAGCCAGTGATTTTTCTTTTACAAACTAATCTAGATGCTACATAAATTGACGGCTGGCTTGTTGGCGACTTCAATCGCCCTCACACCTGACCTAAGAGACTGGGGTACGCAAGTAAGGCCGTCTGGGCACCCTCATGAGCCCGAGGCTCGCTGGCTAGCGCCGAGGTTGGGACCCTGTCCCCAATTACTGTACTGTACTGTAATGTAATCTCACAAGTCGTGCCACTAGGTCAAGTCTATCCTCTCAGCTAGACTTCCCTGTACTCCTGGAGGGGCCGCTTGGGATGGCTGATTGTGGTCAACACCTTGTGGCTGGATCCAACTGTCTTGGTAGATTGGCATTTTCAAAATGGACGGTCCTAGGTTGATCAAATGACTCATTGTGACTTCGACTGCAACAAATGCGCAGGCCCTGCATCAGATCGGATAGTATTAAATACTGCACCCGCCAACAGATGTGTTGACAGCGGTGTCGTGAGGTCTATGTTGGGTGTGGTGCAAGCCATGCATCATGAAGGATCAAACATTGAAGACTGCATATGGGCCACTCTAATATGCACCTCTTCTAATCATAGCGATGGGGTGTTGTTGTTGTGTTGTGGGCTGTGCTTCAAGCGGGCTGCGGTGGCACTTCTTAGTACTAGTACAGCCCTTGGGCGTTGGTGTATATGCTTGAAGTGTGGGTTGACCGTAAGTGCAGGATATGCTGTTAGATTTTAGTGGGTCAGCACATGAGGGGCCGACAGTGGATGGAGCCATGGCACTGTACAATGTGAGCTATAACAAGGTGTGTCCAGATCCTCCATGCATGGTTTCAAGGGCATGTGTGATCAACCACAAGTATGGTGCCGTTTTTTCAAAAAGAAAGTTCCACCGGCTGGCGCATGTTGTACACGTTGACCCACCTTACCCCGACGCAGCTGTCGTGGCTTTCCAGCAGCCTTGCACTGCAGTCAGACATAGTTGAGCACCACAACAGCATCTTGTGACAGATTCCTGACAGTCTGCTGCAACCATTCTTACATAAGCTGCCCCCTAGTACAGTCATGCCGCCCCAATTCCAATGAGCTAGCATGCAGCTAGCTGCAGCCTGTGGCCATGTCCGCGGGCTGGGAGGATGATGTTGTCATTATACATTGTTCTCAAACAGGGGTTAAGTGATCACATTATAATAAATCATGCAACACAGCTCCCTGAAGGTTGTCACGTGACAGCCTTATGAACATATATGTACATCGGCGCCGGCAAAAGCAACACTAGGCATCTGCAGCCCTCATAAAATGTGTGAGATGTCATTTAAATCTTTTTCTGAGTGAAATGCATTATGCCGCCAAGCCATTGGATCGCTCTCCTGACACGTCTGGGTCGCAGTGTGATTTCACCTGTCAATCGACGAAGAAGGGAAGGGCGACTGTTTCTTCTTGTATGTGAACAGTTTAACGTTCATGGAAGCACAAACGGTATTGCAATGGGATTACACCAAGCAGCTGTAGCCCGTACATCGCACAGCAAGCTGCGCAGCTTGGGAGCGACAGCGCGTTTCTTCATCAATGCCACACCTGTTGTCATACCATTCATCACCACGAAATGCTGTCAGAACGTGAGGGTGACCTACAGCGCAGCACAGACTGACAGCAGTACTCCTTGACACCAATACATCAGCAACATGCAGTCTACACGGGAATCCAGGTAAAGCTATGCATTGGTTGTTCCAAAGCAACTCGTATCACCTCAGCAGTGAAATTACGCAATCAGCTCACTATCAGCTGAATCACACAGCCGAGGCAGCATTGGTTGGCATGTGTTCCACAGTCTGCAGCATCGACATGCAACTGGAGCACAACCATCAAGCACTTTCTTTGCATATAATATCAAAGGGATCCACCTGTGTTGCAGGCTGCAGCTGTCCAGCTCTCGTGAGCCTGATAGGGCTTCAGCAGAGCGCATGCTGCGGCTGGCAATGCAGCTGACGGCACCTCAGGGCTCTGTGAAAGGAACCCATGGCAGGATACTTGACGACATACATACAGCATTTGATGTAAGTGTGCAGCTCTGGGTCTATCATAGGTAGCGTTACTGCAGGCTACAGATGCCGATGTGGGTGGTGACTCAGGTTCAACAGTGCACTGTGTTTTTGTGAGGTGTACCATGTACTACTTGCCGTGCACTCCAGCTCTGTGTGATTCAAACGTCCAGGCTCCTTGTTTGTCCGACAGTGTCTGTACGGATGTGTGCCACCTTCTCTGACCTCTGCCTGTCTGCCTGCCTACCGGCATGCTTATCCCCCATGAGCCTCTGGCTCCTTTGTGGGTTGCTCAGCTTTGCTGAGCCAATAACTGTAACATTAACTGTTAGTGTAACTGTCACTGTAACTGTAACTGTTACCTGCATGGGTGTCTGTTTCGCAGCTGCTGTGCAGTGCAGCAAGGACTGACAAGGGCAGGATCAAAGCACTGGAGCAGCAGCTGGCGGAATGCAGGGCAAGGGCTACATTGGCTGAGCAGGAGAAAGGGGACATGCAGGCAAAGCTGGAGCATCTGCAGGTACGCACATGCCGTTGTGAGGCCGCCTGGTGGTGGAGGGGTGCAGCGTGTGCGTTGAAATTGTACGTGAAAGTGAACCCGACCATAATGTTGTTGAGACAACTGTGCCTTTGCTACATACATGACTCTTCTAAAGGGTGTTACTGCTCAGCATGCGCAGCGTCCTGGGTGTGTTTATCACTCATCAGGAAACACAGCCATAGGGTTACCCTACACCCGAAACCCTAGATCCTTGGACCCTCAACACAACCATGAGCTGGTGAAAGTACTTCCATCATGCAGGGTGCTTGCACACCATGGCACCATGCTTGTTGCATTTTTTTGCAAGTGTTGGGGTGGACTGCCCGCCCGCCCGGCAAGTTCCCTCAACCCACACTGCTTCGACTGTGCTGTACCCATCATGCAGCTGAGACTCAACTGCGACACTTCCTCTGCCGCACTGTCTCACAGGGTGTCTCAGCTCGGCAGTATGAGGCCTTCTCTGCCCACCAGCGCCATAGGAGAGCCTAAACCCTAAAGCCTAACCCTAAAAACTCAACCCTAAAACCCTCAACCCTCAACCGTGATCTTCCTCTGCCGTACTGTCCCACAGGTTGTCTCAGCTCGTCAGGAGGAAGCATTCTCTTCCCACCTAATGCAGCAGACGTACCGCTTCCACCACAAAATGACGTCATTGCAGCAGAAGCTGACACAGCGCGGCTGTTTTTGCTTTGACCTCATGTGCGCAAGGATACTCCCCCTAGGAAAAATCAAGACCCACCTCCATTCCTTCTGTGCTGTACCCATCATGCAGGGTGTCTCAGCTCGGCAGGAGGAAGCATCAGTGCCGGGCTCCATGGTCCAGTTCATAGGGGAGCCTCAACCTTGACCCTCAATCCTCAACCCCGATAAATCCTGTGCTGCACTGTCCCACAGGGTGTCTCAGCTCGGCAGGAATGTGTATGGCTGGAATTCGACGTCTGCCTGAACCAACTAGGCCCATGCTGTTACATCAGTTCTGCACCCCAATCTTGACAACACCAACCCGCATGGCTTCGACTGTGCTGTACCCATCACGCAGGGTGTCTCAGCTCGGCAGGAGGAAGCATTTTCTTCCCACCTGATGCAGCAGACGTATCGCTTCCGTAAGGAAATAACGTCATTGCAGCAGAAGCTGACGCAGCGTGGCTTTGACCTTATCAAGAAGCAGCACGAGGTGGGGCGGCTGAAGCAGCAGCTGCAGGATGCAACCGGCAAGGCGGAGCGAGCTCAAGCGGCAGCAGCAGCCATGCGGTGAGGATCTACGCTGTGCATGCGTCCGCATTCTGCATGCCGCACACACTGTAGAGCCAGGTACTAACTGCACACGCAGCACTTGGTTGCAGCAACTTGTCATGTGTGGTTGCCAGCCAGGTTGCTTCAGCAGCACCAAGGCAGTGCTTCGATAGCTAGGCACATGCTTTCAGAGGTGGGGCCACCAAGCTGGTACACTGAGTGCACCAGCCTGACTTGGATAAGCCCAGCTACCGCCGGGCGGCTAATGACACGCCAGCGAGAGCCCTTGTGAGGTGCTGAAAGGCCTAGGATGAATGCTTTCCACGCGCTGCAGCTTCCGAACCACCAAATACATGACTTACTTGCTGCTGGACTTGCCTTACAGGAAGAAGTACCTGCGGCTCAACCAGGAGTTGTCAGACACCCTCACTGGCGCCAGCATGCAAGAGTTGGCCATTCCCCGCTCCCCAAACCACTTTGGCAACCCCCTCTTTGCCGAAAGCTGCAACGGGGCAGCTAAGGATACCGAAGAAGCTGATGCAAATGCAGATGATGTGGGCCAACAATATTCTGAAGCAGGGGCTCCTCAAAGGATGGAGGGTGCAGCAGCAGCAGCAGCAGCAGCAGCAGCAGCAGCAGCAGCAGCAGCAGCAGCAGCAGCAGCAGCAGCAGCAGCAGCAGCACCGGGCCTATCATGTTCTGGAGCAGGAGGGCAGGAGGAGTTGTGGACGAGGGGTAGAGGAGGGGTGGAGGGTGCGGCAGCGAACAGCAGCCTTGCTGCAGTCTTGAGCTTGCCGGGCTCTGCTGGCACTAGGTCCATGGAGGCGCAGTACAGCAGCTGTGAGGTTGCAGGTAGGCAGTACAGCATTTAATTAATTATTATTAATTAGTTATGATAATTAGTTATGATAGTTAGTTATGATAATTAGTTATGATAATTAGTTATGATGATTATTTATGATTATTAAATGTTATCAATTGCATATCCAGGGACAATGTTCAATGCACTGTTGGGCAGTACGGCAGGACAAAGGGAAGCACAGGGTCAGTGGTGTTGCTGTAAGGAGTGATGGCTTCATGATATGTGCTGCGCTTCGGCACACGGTGCCTAGACATGCGAGGTGAATTGAAGCGGCGAGACAACATACGAGGAACACATTGCCTCCTGCTGATTGCTGACAGCATGTGCTGCTTGTATTGCTCTCACTTGCAGTTTGTGTTGAGTCAGGCTTGAGCAGCAACAGCAGCAGCTTTTTCAGGTCAATCCTTGGTATGAACCGCGCCTGCAGCTCACAGACAGCACCACAAGTCACGCCAGAAGCAACAGCAGCACCACAAGCCGCGCCACAACCAGCAGCAGCAACAGCAGCAGCAGAAGCAGCAGCACGAGCAGCACAGCAAGGTGTACCTGTGCCAAACCAGGCAGCAGCACAATCAAAGCCTGAACCAGCAGCAGGACCTGCGGCACAAGCAGCTGCAGCGGAAGCAGCAGGAGCAGCAGGAGCAGCGGCAGCAGCAGCAGCAGCAGCAGCAGCAGCAGCAGCAGCAGCAGCACAATCAGAGTCAGACCCAGCAGCAGGAGCTACTGCACAAGGGCTGCTGGCAGTGGAGGCAGCTGTAGAGGCGATGGCAGCAGCAGCAGGAGCAGGAGCCGCCGCAGCCGCCAATGCTGCAACAGCAGCAGCAGCAGCAGCGGCGGCGGCGGCGGCGGTCAACCCCACAGAACTTGCAGCAGCTGATGGTGCTGCTGCTGTCGGCACACCGGCAGTTGAGCACCGTCTGATTGAGCCATGCACGCCTGCACAGCTGTGCGATCTATGGAAGGAACAAGAAACAAGGTGTTACACGGGGTTCCCAAGCAGCTACGCTGCAACTCACTCCAGCCAGGGGGAGACGCAACCAGCACGGGAAGGCAGGCTGTGGGAGGCAGCACCACAACCACCATCTAGCAGAGAAAAGTCCATGCCAGCTCAGCACTTCAACAGCACCCTTCCAGAAGCGCCCACTACCTCCCTCACACCTGACCCGGCCCCCAGCACCTGCCTGCTGGCGACCTGCTCTCCTACAGTCGCCGAGTGCGGACCTTGCCAGCCGCGTTCAAATCCTGGCGAGCGCACAGCACCAGATTTCGGCCTCGTCAGCCCAAAGGAGCCCGCCAGCAGGGGAGCAAGCCCTAGCCTGCAGTGTTCCAGTTCAGTGGTGCCGCAGGCTGCAGGTCGAGCAAGGAGCCCCCAACTTCACACTGCAGGCTTAGTGTGGCTGCCCTCTGGCAGCCAGGAAACCAGCCTTCAACGTAGTGCAGCAGCAGCAGCAGCAGTGGAACCCTGTGATGCAGGTCAAGCGAGGAGCCCCCAACTTCACACTGCAGGCTTAGTGTGGCCGCATGGTGGCAGCACTGCAGAATGCAGTGACAGCCTGGCAGAGTCAGCAGGTGGAGAGGCCTCAGCAGCAGCAGCAGCAGCAGCAGCAGAGCAGCAGCCATGGTTGGCAAGCAGTAGGCAGGTTTCGGCCGCATTAGAGGCAATACAGCAGCGGCAGCAGCAGGGGTCTGGTGTCGGCTACAGGGCTGCATATTTTGATGCTGCTGAAAGGCTGGGGCTCACGCTGCGACACACGCCAACTGCGTATGCTGCGCTGACTGAGCAGCAGCAGCAGCAGCAGCAGCAGCAGCAGCAGCAACAGCAGCAGCAGCAGCAGCAGCAGCAGCAGCAGTCAGGCAGGCGTAGGTCCTGCACAGAGGGCTTATCCCACGCACTTCCTGCAGCCAGCAGCACCAGAATCACTCTTGTGGGGGCCCCCTATCTTCCCAGCTCTCTAGCATACAGGCGCAAGGGCACTATCAGCAGCAGCAGCAGCAGCGGTGTGCTGTCTTTAGCAACCAGTTTGAGGTTCAAAAGCAGCAATGGCAGCAGCTTTGGCAACAGCGGCAGCACTGGAACCTCTCCAAGAGACAGAGCCATAGCAAGCAGGCTGGCCAAAGCAGCTGGGTACAGCAGCAGCAGCCGCAGGCGCAGCAGCAACAGCAGCAGCAGCAGCCTGGCAAGCCAAACTGCTGCAGCCACTCAAACAAGGGCCACCATCAGCAGCAGAAAGAGGACCTCAAGTAATGGCGGCAAAGCCAGCCATATGCCGGCAGCGCTGAGGTCCCCAAGGACGCCGGGTGGTTCACGTAAGCCTGATGGCAGCCGGATCGGCAGTTACACCGCCTCAGCCTCAGCAGCAGCAAAAGCAGCAGCCGCTTCAGCCAATCTTGCAGAATCAGCGCCAACAGCACTAGCAGCACAAGCAGCTGGTGGCGCGAAAGAGGCTGCACGTCCGAATGCCGCTGGTGGTGTCAACAGTATGAGCATGGAGGGTTTCTGTGGCGTGCCAGCAGACAAACCCCACACCTATTTGACCACAGCAGTGTCAGCATTAGGCTACACAGCAGCACTGGTACAGTCTGTCGATGCTGGCAGCAGCAGCAGCAGCACCAGCACCAGCAGCAGCAGCAGCGCTGGGGACAACAGCCAAGTACTCCCTGACATCCCGAGCAGCCTTTCGCCCAGCCCTGCGGTCACACTTCCTATGATGGCCTCACACTTTTCTGTGACTAATCCACTCTTTGGCAGCACTGGGCCCTGCCTAGCCAGCAGCTTCGAAGTGACTCCTGCAGCTGCTGCAATGCTCTCGAGTGGCGGCAGCAGCAGGAATGGCAGCAGCAGTGACAGCAGCAGCAGCAGCAGTGGCAGTGATGGCAGTGGCCAGGGCCAATCTGTCGCAGAGCCAGCATCAGCCGCACAAACAGGGGCATCACAACCATTCAGCACCCCAGAGCGCCTCTCATCAGACCCTGCACTTGTCACCTCTGGCCGTTCTGGCAGTACATTCATTCCATACCCGTCGCTGTCAGCTGATACCTGCAGCCCTTCAAGAGCGGTTTGTTGCAGCCAAGCTACAGCTGAAACCAGCACCAGCAGCAGCACAGGGGATCATGTTGCAGCATGCACGGGTGGTGTGGGGTTCGCTGGTGCAGCAAGTGCAGCTGAGGAAGGGGAAATTGTGCCAACGGCCGGATCCCTTCCCTGCTTACGGATCAGAACCTGCAGGCCAGAGGGCAGCAGCCCTGACAGCTGCCCTGACAGGGACCCTCCAGCAGAACTGCCAACAAAGGTTGCACAGCCCAGCAGCAGCAGCAACAGTAGTGTTGGCATGGCAGTTACTGTTAATCCCTGCAGCCTGAGGCTCAGCTTGGATTGCGCTGCGCCAGCAGCAGCTTGCAGCAGCAGCCCGGGCTGCACTCAGCAGTGTGCTCTGGAGGCTGCTAGTCCCGCTGCAGAAATGCCACCAGAAGGTGGCAATCCCGGCGGGTCTTGCAGCAGCAGCAAGGTGTGTGCACAAGATGCACCTTGCACCCAGAACTCTGGCGGCACCTGCAACATGGCTCTTGAGACCACAAGCCCCACAGCAGAACTGCCATCGTTCAAGAGTCAGTTGAATGCCCCTCACAGCAGCAGCAGCAGCAGCAGCAAGGTGTGTGAAGCACCAGCAACCAGCAGCTCTTGCTGCGCCCCAGGCATGGCCATGGCAGGTGTTCCTTTTGCAGCTACTGCAGAGGACACTAACAATGCTGCCATTATCAGTCCAAGCACCGCCAGCTGCAACAGCAGCACTGTAGGCGGCAGCAACAACAGCAGCAGCAGCAGCAGCAGCAGCAAGGGGGCCTTACCATCAGGCACGGGGTCCCACAGCAAGGCCAGGAAAGGTGGCATCTCTGCAGCAACAGCAACAGTAGCCAGTCGACTCAGCCGCAGGTGGTCAGAGACCAGTCGAATCCCAGGTCCCAGCAAGATACCAGGGTTCAGTAGGCTCCCGGCCTCCCCATCCCCTACAGATGCATCCCCCGGCATAGCCATATCCAGCGAACAGGATAGCAGCAGCAAGGCGCCTGCGCACAGCGCCAGCAGCAGCAGCAAGGCGCCTGCGCACAGCGCCAGCAGCAGCAGCAAGGCGCATGCGCACAGCAGCAGCAGCAGCAGCAAGGCGCATGCGCACAGCAGCAGCAGCAGCAAGGCGCATGCGCACAGCAGCAGCAGCAACATCAGCAAGGCGCCTGCGCAAAGCAGCAGCAGCAGCAAGGCGCCTGCGCACAGCAGCTGCAGCAAGGACAGTGTGTGTGAGCAGGGTAGCCGGATCCCTAAGCCTTTTGGACAGGGGTCAAGCTTGGCTGGGCTTTTGCGCAGCATACCTTTCAAGCGATAAGCTGCCCTCAAAAGCACATGTGCTCTCCCTTCAGGGACTGATGCAGTGGATGCGCTGAATCCCTGTTAAAGATGTCTGTGCAAGCATCCTTGCCCCCACTATTTATTCGTTTCATTTATTCCTTTCATGCACAGCTGATGTGCTAGTTACTGCACAGCTGCTTTCCTAGCTATGGTCGGGCTGGCCTCAGTTGGCCGCCAGTAAGTTACTGGTCTCCAGTTTGCTACACAGTATGCACGCAATGCCTGTCCACTTTCGTGTGGAAGGCAGTAATGCAACTTCTGTATTATGCGCATGAGTATTTTGTACATGTATCCAGTAATCATTACCAGTGGTCAGTGGTGTGCATCTGTCATTTATACACAATGTTACATCCTGATCCTGCATCTGTTGTTGTGTATCTACAACTACATGTGGATGTGCTACAATATAAGAATGTCAGCTTATACCCTATCGTGGTCAAGCGTTTTGTGTGTAGTCATGTGTATGTCCAGTAGTGGGGCAACACGACAATGCTTTGATGGGCCTTGCATGCAGTGGGCACCTGACGTTGTGGGACATTGTTACGAAGTAGGGTGAACTGGTGAAGTGTGAACCCACTGAAAGGCGCCAGGGCACCCTTGAATGCGTCATGCATCTGATAGTATTGCTAGTGTACTACACTATGCCGGTGGCATGGGCTGCCAGCTGAAGGCTTCAGAAGCCCTGAACCATGCATCTTGAACGCGTGGGCACTCCATACCATGGGGGGAGGCTTAGCAGCATGCATTGGGTGTGTGTTCTGATGAAATTCCGTTGGTGGGTATGGGGAGAGAGTCGGGAATCAAGGTTGCCTGCATATGTCTGCATGCGTAGTGGACAAGGGCCAGCGGGGTGCAGACACGACTTCTGGCACCTACACAGTACCGTGCAGCAACCCTGCATTACAATGATGGCAACACATTAGAATGTGGCGCCGACAGGACCTGCACTGTTTGCAGGCTTCATTAGTCAGTGCCTTCCAGCACCTTTAGTTTTTGCAGGCCGCCTGCATACAGGCTGTATCAAGCCAGTGAGGGAGCAGCACCGGCAACTGATGACAGGTCAAAAATGTGGAAGGCGTTTCCTGATCATTGGAGTGCACCGGGATCAGTGACCAGTGACCATTGCACGCTGCACTGGTGCTGTGCCATTGACTGCAGCAGCTGCCAGCTGAGTAGGCCCACCACCCGAGAGGCCCTCTTGGCCTAGGCTAGGCACAGGCCCTGTGGTGGCACCCGGGAGCTATGCTTACTTTCGGCTCGATGCCATTGGCTGCTTTGTCACAACTCATACGCATTGCTGAGTGCTGCATGCTGTGGTTTGTGTGGGGCCATGAATAGCATCAAGGTTGGTTTGGTGTGATGTGTGAATATTTATCAGCACATCCGTCACAAGGATATGTACCTCAGCGGACAGCACCGCAAGTTACCAAGTTCCTGGCAACTAGAGTGTGGCATACCTCAGCTATGGACATTATACCTGATAAGTGCATGCCCGCAGTTGATCAATCACTCACAATCCTCATGAGGATGGCGTTTTTGCTGCTCCTACAACACCCAAGGCATGGAAGTGCCTCTTGTGATAGGTGGAGTGTGTCTGGGTCAAATGCTGTTTTGGTGTCAGCTGAGATGCGGAAGTGTGCGTTGTGGTGGTGCATGTGATTGAGGTGGCAATGCACGCATTGCACCATGTTGCTGTATGCTGTTTGCTGTCTTGCTACATAGGTGTTTGTGGTGCTTTGCAGACCAGCTACTGCATACACTGTGTATGGCCTGACAGCTGTATGTCATAGGATGGTCTCCTGGCCAGGACTCGGCTGATCAACCTCATCAGCTTCTATTCACCTACCAGCAGCGATAGCATGACTGTACAAGGAGGTTCACTGTGTTATGCAGGCATTTAGATGTCAATGTGCTGGTGAGCATCATGTCCTTGTTTCTGTCAGCAGCGGCGCTGTTGCAACTGGGATCGCAAGATATAAAACGCATCCAGTTCACACTGCAATACTTGTACTGCAGTCATGCTGGCCAGATACAGCTGGCTGATGACAAAATACAGCTTGGCTTGCCTCACATGCTAAACAACACACAGCATGGCATCGAATCCGACGCCGCACACTTGAATGCTTTGCTTTGTGATTGGTTCTATGCAAGTGAGACAAGCAGCTAGTTATAATGCAGCCTTGCAAGGCGGACGGGCTTTGGCGCCACCACTTGATTCACACTGTCACACCGGCAGTAATGTGTACCACCGACGCAAGCACGAAGCAACATCATAATCAAGTATATAAATCAAAACAAACAATATTTCCACATCAACCAGTACATCCTGACTTCCAGCCAGCGGTTTGCTGTACGCTTGAGAATTGGCGCCAACGCCGACGTGGATGATATCGATTCTGGATCGCCGTAAAAAACGAACATATATTCATGCTTTCGCTCTCTAGTATCAAGCAGAAGTCCTGCTGGTCCATTCCAGCCACTGCTGAAGATGCTGCTGCTGCTGCTGGGCCTTCTACCTCTCCTCGCTACTATGGATTTGGAAAGCGAGCTGCATCGTGGCATCACAAGCAAAGGTATAAGGCACTATCATCAGCATAAATGCTCGCTTTTGAGTCTGTTTGCAACTCTGCAGCTGACTTGGCAGCGCTTGCCACACCTGGGCACAAGGCTGTCACGAAATCGCTGTACTGCCTTGTAGTTCTTGTCACCACACTCACACATGTGTCAGCTTTCTTAACATATGTAAACGAACTCAACCACTTCAGGGCAACAAGTCCACCGCCAGATCGTCAGGAGGAGCGTCTCAAGGTGCTGTCAGCCAACATACGGGTGAGGGCTAGAGACGTCTTTACATGGAGACGCAGTTGCCTTTGATGATGGAGAGAAAACCAACACCCAGCTGTAACCCAGGAGCAAAACATCAGCTCCAGCAGGGGGTCATGAACCTTGCAGCACCCTTGTGCATGCATTCCCGCGCTCAGCACTCAGCACCGCGCCAGCATATGCAATCAGCACCGGCACCTGAGCAAGCTGGCAGCCCGGCAGTGAGCAGTCGGCAGCCCTGCTGTGTTCGCCACTTACACGGGCGAGGTGTAACTTTAATGGCTACTAACACTGCTTTTACCTAACGCTGCTTTTACCGGGTGGTTTTCTTGCAGGCCACCTGTGACGCAGCAAATGCAGATGAGGAGCGGAAAAAGTGGCTGGAGGTTGAGGTGCAGCGGCTTAAGAGGAAGTCAGAGTCACTGGAGCAGCAGCTGAGCACCTCCAGGACAGCAGCGCTGGCCATGGTGGCAAGGATAGAGCAATTGGAGGTAGGTGGTGGCGATGTATGCTTTCAGTGTGATTTGATGTTGGTCTGGGGCAGCAGCACCTATTGCAGCTGCAGCTTGCACGCTTGCCTACATGCCAGGCTGCGTTATGGCATGTGGATGTGTAACGGCGACAGCAAACACAACTGTGTCATAATATATATGCACCTGGGGAGCCTCCAAGCACTAGCAGCATCAGCCGCTACTGCCAGTACAAGGTTAGGGTGCAGTGCAACCCCAGTACTGTGACAGCCCGTCTAGATGACTCTGACAGAATCTGCCACAGCAGTGGCAGCCCTTCCTGTATAAATCACAAAGCAGGGTCATCCTGTTAGCAACCTTGAACTTGGCTCAACATGAGAATACAGTAGACCAAGGGACGGTGGCCGAGCTGACCAATCGCAATGTTTGCAGGGCGACAGGCCACACTGCCTGTGCGGCTGCCTGAGGCTGCTTGCCAAGCAGCTGTACCACAGTGAACCAGAGTGCTGTTAGTGCAACATGCATGTTACATATGTGCAGCCTGGGCTCACATGGTCCTGGGGGGGGGGGGGGGGTGATTAGGCTTGATCCTAACACGCTTTAAGGTGAGCGATAGGATTGCACATATCAACAGCCACCACTGTTCTGTTGCGACATGACTTACCGAATAATACGTAATGTTGCCGACATGGTCTTGTACCGTGCAGGAGCTCGTCCGGGTGGTCGGCACAGGAGCAGCGGAGGCGCTGGACGCACAGTGCTTCCA
The DNA here is from genome assembly GCA_007449985.2 of Desmodesmus armatus. Lineage (NCBI taxonomy): Eukaryota > Viridiplantae > Chlorophyta > Chlorophyceae > Sphaeropleales > Scenedesmaceae > Desmodesmus > Desmodesmus armatus. The sequence continues at coordinate 27,168 of VIIQ02000297.1, forward strand.
GCTGCAGGCGGAAATCACTGAACAGAACGACACCTTGGCGCACAAACAGACAAGCCTTGCGATCCTGGAGGAGCAGCATGCGCGAGTCGTGCAGCGGAAAGACGTGCAGATACGCACGCTGCAGCGCAAACTACAAGAGGCGGGACAGCAGCTGCGTGAACATGAGGCTGCGCTGTATCAACAGGCCGAAAAGTACAGCAAACTGCGGACAGTGTACACGGATAACCAGAAATTGAAGGCGCGCATGGCGAAGATTTCGGAGGACGCCGAGGCGCGGGAGGAAGAGTTGCGTGCGATGCGGGAGTTGCTCGAATTGGAGAGCGACAGGGCAGCAGCGAGCATGGCCGCACATGAGGAAACAAAGTGAGTGCGGATGCGTGATTTTTGACCAGTTCATTTGGCGAGTAACCACCAGCATACAAGCCTGAAACGTTTGTTCGGCCGGCGCGCCTAGCATGTGACAAACAGTACTTTGTGTTAATTGACCGGCACACACTTCATACAGCACTGCTCAGCATCCCAAGCAGCGCTGGTGTTCTGGCTGGCGCTGCACTAAGACGCCACTGTTTGCTGGCTGGCCTAGTGAGTGTCCTTGATCGCCCTCATACCTGTTCCGAAGACTAGGGTTCATCATGTAAAGGCCCTTTGTGTATCCCCATGAGCCCTTGGCTCGCTGCTAGTGCTGACGTCGGAACCTTGTCACACATACCTGTACTGTACTGCACCGTACTGTTTGCAACGTGCTGCAGTGAGATGTACCAAGATCTGGCAGGCGAGCTTGCTGCTGTTGCAGCACAGTCAAGGAACACCAGGCGTCTGCTGCAGCGCGCCAACGAGCGCCATCCAGTGCAGACGCTGCCTTCAGCCTTGTGGGAAGCAGGTAAGTAGTGCGTGATCTTGTGTCAGCACCACCAGCAGCAGCAGCAGCAGCAGCAGCAGCAGCTCTTAGCCCAATGCCGTTGTCATTTGCAAATGATGCAGATGCATTACAGCAAGTCTGGCGGTGCTGCCATTCATGTGTTGTATGCTGCATGCTGTGTGGAAACCACAAAACCCAGTCAGCGCTTTTGCACACAGATTATTCACATACAACTGCATGACATGTGGTACGTTTTCAGACACAACCCAGTACCTGCATTTCTGCACAAGCCTTCACCGCGCCAGTCCCCACATTGCTTTTTGTGTCCAGGTATCAGGAATGAGATGACCTTGATCAAACACAACATTACCCAACATTCCCCGCCATTTTCATTTCCTGCAGGGTTCTCAGAGTGCATGCAGCTGCTCAGCACACTCAGCAAAGTCCACAAGCTAGCCCAGCAGCAAACCATCACCAGCGATGACCCTGCACCCTCAGAATCAGAGCTTTGGACCTGCTCTGACACTAGTGCAGGAGGCATGACTGAAACATGGGCCACAGACACAAGCGCAGGCGGCATGCCAGAGTCCAGCACCTGCCCCTCGTACGGTCGCGGCAGCTACAGCGACATGCCTGACACTACAGATACAGACACACACACGCCACGCGTGCGGCGGCCAGAAGCAACAGGTGTGCCGCAAGCCCACTGCGACAGCACCTGCGTAACAGATACAGAGGAAGAGAAAGGTGTGGGCAGCATGGGGGTGAGGCAGAGGCTTGCGCCTTGGAGCAGCACACCACCAGCAGCAGCAGCAGCAGCAGCAGCAGCAGCAGAGTCAGCATCAGACTCTGAGGGCCCCTCTGAGCATGAAGGCCGGGCCAAGAGTTGGAAGGCAGCAGCAGCAACAGCAGCAATGAAGGCAGCATGGTCTGCTCCCTCTGCGGCAGCATCCACAGAAGTGTCCTCACAAGCCAGCGGTGAGCTGTCTCTCTACTTCTATGCAGAGCAACCAGCAGCAACATGCCCTGAAGCAGCAGTGCAAAATATGGCAACTGCCTCAGCCTCTGCCTCAGCAGCAGCAGCACCAGCAGCAGCAGCAGCAGCAGCAGCAGCAGCAGCAGCAGCAGCAGCAGCAGCAGAAAGCCAGCGTGAGAGTGCTTCAGAGTCAGAGTGTGATGGCTCATCCAAGGGCGGCTCACACAAGGTGGTTGTGCTCAAGCAGTGGACGGCAGCAGCAGCAGTGAACAGCCCACGTGCTGCTGCACCACAGCCAGAGTCAGGCTGTTATGACTCATCAGAGTGCGGCACGCATAGGATCAAGCACCAGCAGTGGACAGCAGCTGCAGCAGCACCTGCTGCAGTCAAGAGCCCACGTGCATGTGTCACAGAAGCTTGTGGCACAGCGCCACAGCCAGACTCGAAGTGTAATATCTCGTTAGCAAGTGGCTCACACAAGGTCAAGTATCAGCAGTGGACAGCAGCTGCAGCAGTGCCTGCACCACAGCCAGAGCCAGAGTATGATGCGTTATCCGGAAGCAGCTTGTACAAGGCCACGCAGCAGCAGCAGCAGCAGCAGCAGCAGCAGCAGCAGCAGCAGCAGCAGCAGCAGCAGCAGCAGCAGCAGCAGCAGCAGCAGCAGCAGCAGCAGCAGCAGCAGCGGCAGCAGACAGCAGCTGCCGCTGCCGCTGCTGCAGTCATCAGCCCACGTGCTTGTGCAGCGCAGCAAGAGTCAGAGTGTGATGACTCATCAGGAGGCGGCTCCTTCAACGCCACGCAGCAGCACTGGACAGCAGCTGCTGCTGCTGCTGCTGCTGCTGCTGCTGCTGCTGCTGCAGTCAACAGCCCACGTGGTGGCACGTGCATGCTACAGCCGGGTCATGATGAGTCATCAGAGTGTGATGACTCATCAGGAGGTGGCTCCCATGAGGCAATGTACGAGCAGTGGACAGCAGCAGTAGAGGCGGAGGTCGCTAGGGCAGAGGCAGCTGTGCAAGCCCGCCTGAGACAGCAGCAGCAGCAGCAGCAGCAGCAGCAGCAGCAGCAGCAGCAGCAGCAGCAGCAGCAGCAGCTGCTGCTGTGGAGGCAGCAACCAGCGCAGTGGACTGAGACAGAAGGAGAGTCAGCAGGAGGGGCAGAAAGTGCCCGGTCAGTTCTGGACAGTCCAGTGCACAGGGGTACCCAGTGGAGCGATCAAGCTACTGCCTCAACTGGCGGTGCGGCCCGGGCCAGCACACAGCATGCCACCGGTGCTGGTGCATTTGGGAAACCAAGGGCAGCAGCCACAGTCAATGCTGCCGTAGCAGCGCTGGCAGCTGAAACAGCAGCAGCAGCAGCAGCTGCAGAGGAGGATCTGCACAGTGAGACAGAGACCAGCCCTCTGACAGAACCTGCTGTTGGCCGTGACGGTGCTGGCTATGCGTGTCCAAGTCAAACCCTAGATGCAGCAGCAGCAGCAGCAGCAGCAGCTGAGTCCTCTGGCAGCTCCTCACCCATACTGCCAGCAGCAGCACTGATGCCACTGCGGCATCATGATGTACCCCCACAGCCCTACAACACACCACCCCTCAACACAAACCCCTGCATGCGAAGCTCAGCAGAGCAGCAGCACTCTGCTACTGACAGTGCAGGAGAGGAGTCAGGGGGTGGACTGCACCAGCAGTCGACAGAAGGTGGAGCACACGGTGTAGCGCATACCGGCTTTTCGTCACAGCACAGCACAGCACAGCACAGCACAGCACAGCACAGCACAGCACAGCACAGCACAGCACAGCACAGCATCATCCAGTGAGGCTAGCAGCAATTGCAACACAGGAAGGGACATGCCATATGCATACGCCGCAGCGCTGTTCGACAACAGCCTAAACCCCACAGACCCCAGGGTGCAACACAGCAGCATGCATTTGGGGTTTAAGTTATCAGGCGGGAGCAAAAGCCCCTTTGACAGCTGCGCATACAACCCCACGGAGTCAGCGATCGCTGCTACAATTGCAGCGGCAGCAGAAGCTTTCGAGCAGCAGGCCCACACAGCAGCAGCAGCAGCAGCCACGACCTCCAGGCCTAAGCAGATGCGAGTCAGTGTGCACCTGCAGGATCTGGGCGTAGAGGTTTTGCAGAGTACCGATGCCTCAGAAGCAGGCAGCAGCCAAGCACCAGCAGCAGCAGCAGCAGCAGCAGCAGCAGCAGCAGCAGCAGCAGCAGCAGCAGCAGCAGCAGGGTCTTGTGAGACGTCTCCCAGACTAGGCTTCTGCCCTCCACGCTCTGTTGCAGTGGATGTGCGAGGTGCCCAAGAGGCAACACAACCAGCAGTAGAGCTGCCAGGTTTGACAGCAGCAGCAGCAGCAGCAGCAGCAGCAGCAGCAGCAGCAGCAGCAGCAGCAGCAGCAGGCGGCAGGGCTTTGGTGGCAATAGAGCAGCAGGGAATCCCACTCACAGGACAACCTCTGGATGGAGCAGCAACAGCAGCTACTAGCCTTCCACTTTACCATAAAGCGGACGCAAAATCTTCCATCCCCACAGCAGCAGCAATTCCCAGGCTTAGGGCGACAGCGGCAGGGTTTGCGAACACATCGGCGGTGGCAGATTCATCATGCATGGCAGCAGCAGAGACACCAGCAAGTCAAGCTGCCAGCCCACGGCTGCCGCTGGCATCAAGCATTGCTGCTGCCGCAGCAACGCGCAGTCCAACAACAGCAGCGCCCCTGTCAAGCAGAATTCCATCAGGACCGTCCAGGACCTCAAGTCAGGAGGTGGCAAAGCTGCTGGCAGCAGCAGCAGCAGCACCAGCAGGAAAACAGCTGGCAGAACAGCAGTGTCTCACACAGTCCCAGGCAACAGGGATACCACCAGCACCAGCAGTGGCAGCAGCAGCAGCAGCTGTCATCTCGCCCAGTGACATGTTCTCAAGTGCAGCAGCTGCCATGCCCCCAAGCAGAATCCCCTCTGCAAACGGTGTGCCTCCGTCCACCATGCTGCAGCCAGCAGTGGCAAATGCAGCAGCAGCTGCAGCAGCAGTCATCTCACCCCGTGACGACTTCTCAAGTGCAGCAGCTGCAGCTGCTACCTTGCACAGCAGAATCCCCTCTGCAAACGGTGTGCCTCCGTCCACCATGCTGCAGCCAGCAGTGGCAAATGCAGCAGCAGCTGCAGCAGCAGTCATCTCACCCCGTGACGACTTCTCAAGTGCAGCAGCTGCAGCTGCTACCTTGCACAGCAGGATCCCCTCTGCAAACGGTGTGCCTCAGTCTACCGTGCTGCTGCCAGCAGTGGCAGAGGCAGCAGCAGCAGCAGCAGCAGCAGCAGCAGCAGCAGCAGCAGCAGCAGCTGTCATCTCGCCCCGTGACAACGTCTCAACTGCAGCAGCTGCCATGCCCCCAAGCAGGATCCCCTCTGCAAACGGTGCAGTGTCCCCGTCTACCATGTTACAACCCCGTGAGGAAACACCACATGCACCAGAGGTGCCAAAAGCCGCCCGTGTGAGCTCTCTGATCGCAGCGTTCCAGTCAATTTCTGCGACAGCTCCCAGCAGTGATGATGGCAAGCCTTTCCCCAGGGGTTTGAGGAGTGTACCCTGGCCTCCATTGCTGGGGATTGAGCAGGACAAGGCGGGTGGAGATGCTGTGCGCAGCTGGCAGTTGCATAGGACAGCTGTGCAGGCCCGCAGGGCAGTGTCAGTGAATGGGCAAGGGGCTGATGGAGAGGATATGCAGCAGTGAAGCAGCTACGGGATAGGGGTGTGGGCTTGTGCTGTGCAGTGACAGTGAATCCCCTAATTTGCTGTAGATTGTGCGCGGGGTTACGATCTGGTTGCACAGCTTCCCTGCGCACCACGGCTGGCAGCTAGGCAGGCCCGCGCTGCTGTTGAGACTGTCATGTACGATTGTCAGCCTCATTCATGCCCAGCTGGCAGTCACCCAAGACAGCGGTTGATGCACGCAGGGCATGAATGATGAGTGGAGGAGTGGAGGAGAGGACTTGTGGCCACCTTGAAGGTGGCAGGGCATGTTTTGTAGGAGCGTGCAGCTTCGTGTGAAGTGGTCTGTACGATACGTATTTTTTGGAATTCAGTAGAGTTTCCTGGGTCCGCCGTGTGCTCTCAGTGACAACAGGCTGCATCTTGGGTTCACCCAAACGGTGTCTACCTTAGCCCATAAGGGGCCACCAATTCTCAATGCGGCACCAAACCATCTGCTGGTATTTCATGCGTGTGCTGGCTCTCAAGGGGCCACCTGCATGCTGGCGGCTACATAAATCATTGTCTAGTGTAGTTTGTTTGGATGACAGCGTCACGCTGAACGGTTCACTTTGACTTGTATATAGCCAACATACATGCCGGCAGGCTGCTGTACGTACTGGTCTGAGCATATTTGTCGCATATATGTGCGGAGGCACTGTGGCAAGGCTGCAACACGGGCCTGCCCCCAGTGACCCACCTTAGAGGCAAGCTATTGAAGGAAGCCTTCCTTCCTACGGTTGACCTATTCATGGATTCCAGGCTGTGTGTGGCCAGTCTAGCAAGTTTGTGCCAACTTATCCTTATGCAGACACAAAACCTTTTCAGGACTTTGACCCTGGTTGACTGCTTTGCAGTCTGAGTCTGCCTGCATGCAGCTGCAGCGCATGTCTGTCTGACTTGTCAGTCATAGTTTGAGATCACCGCATAGTTGAATTGAACTTGTACTAATAAGTCGCAGCTTACTGCAGCTTGGGCCTGTAGGACATATACCATTCATACCATATACATGCACAACACGGTGTTGTGGCCATAAATTATGCCTTGAAGGCATGGCCAGTTTGCCACTTTGCGTAGTACGCACCGCTATTACTTAGAAAGCAAACCCGACTCCAACTGTCAGCTGCTGACCCACGGTGTAAGTGGAACACCCACCGTGGGGCAACAAGGTGGTTAGGGTGGCAGGAGCGAGGTACACAGGTTTGATCTTTGTATCATATTGGGTGTTGCCTATATTGGGTATTGTTGCCTATCATTGCTGCGTTCAGCATGCACACTGCACTAGCTGGCTGTTGTTGCCCCTTGGCTCGTGCAAGCTTGCACTGTTCATGGCGGGTGACCCAGTCGTCTGCGCAGTGGCAACGTTCTTGCTTCAGCCAACAGTACAAAGTACCCTTTGCTCCACCAATAGGGTAGAAAGAGAACTGGCATCGTCCTACGTAGCCAAAAACGCTGATGTCCTTGTGTTGGCGTTGGTTCGCAACGGTCACTAAAAGGTTTTCGGAAATGTGCATTATGAACCTTGCCATGCGAAGATCACCCGTTCATGCTCCTCATAGGGTGCGGCCAGCTTGTTGGACCTTCTGCTGGTGTCTGCAGATCCCAATTGGTCACCATGCAGTGTGTGTCCCATACTGCTCGGCTTCAAGCCAAATGTACTCAATTACAGTCACAAAAGACACTACGATGCATCAGGCAGCCTGGTAACGGCAGGATTGGGGCCAATTGCTGCAGCAGCAACCACAACAGCAGCAACAGGAACAGGCTCGTTGCATGGTGTGCAAATCCCCAGGTGGGTGACTGGATCAAACGTCAAGATCCATGACGTTTGCTACGCGAATAGAATGCACTAGTAACCAGTAGAACATGTGGTGGGGTGTGCAATGCCAGACACCATGCCAGCTAGTGCAACAAGTGCATCATTGGCAACTGGCGCTAATCACTCGACAGGACTCAGCGGGTGCCTGTAGCAAGCAGCAGCACAACCACCGGTCTTATCACCATCAACCCTTCTGGCTCACCCCTACTAACCCCAGCACCCCCTCCCTCTTCCCACATTCAACCACTACCATTCACATCCCTAGGGTGCCTCGACAGGTGTTGCCACCTGTTGCTGCAGTGTAATGCACATTTGGGTTTGATCAACGTTAGCATTGTGTATTATTTCAATCTATTGCTGTGTGCAGGTCCCGCACACCATGAGCCCCGCAGGTGCTGTAGTGGCATCTGCAGCAGCAGCAGCAGCAGCGGACATGCCCGACCAACCACAGCAGCAGCAGCAGCAGCAGCAGAAGAGCCGCCCGCGCAAGTGCAGCGCAGAAGGCGGCGGCTGCTCAGCACATCAGAGCAGCAGCAGCAGCAGGGGGCTGAGGTCCAGCAAGCTGCTGTCAGTCAGCAGCAGCAGCAGCAGCAGCAGCAGCAGCAGCAGCAGCAGCAGCAGGAGGAGGGCCAGGGCAGTAACCAGGAGCCAAACCAAACAGACGACCACCAATACCAGCAGCAGGTGCAGCGTGCGCAGCAGGAGATACGGCAAGCCCTCCTGCTGCTCCAGCAGCAGCATCAGCAGCTGCAGGAATGGGAGGATTGGAAGGACCTCTTTTCTGAACTGGACACCAAAGGCTCAAGGGTGGACGAGCTCTGTAGCAGACTAGAGGATCACGTGCACTTTGAGCAATATGACACAGCGGTGAAGATGAAAGCGAAGATTCAGGATCTAGTGCAGGGAGATTCAGTGGCAGTGCTGTTGCAGCAGCTGCAGCAGGCGCTGCAGTCTGAGGATTACGTAACCGTGGCGCGGTTACGTAATGAGGGGTGGGCGTGGCTGGAGGGGTGGTGGGCGTCTGAGGAAGGGCAACTGCTGAGGGTGGCGCCAGAGTGAGTGACAGGGTGTGACCATGGTTTTGGGGTTTTGTGTATATGGATTTGAATCAGGGTTTAGGGGTGGGAGAATGATACTTTGTTTGCAGCCTGTTCTGAGCGCTGTTAGGTTGGTGTGGTACCGTCTGGCAGTGTGGGTGCGCTGCACATGTACAACCTCATGTTGTCATGATTTTAGGGTTGAGGGTGAGGCTTGACTTGGGGTTTAGGGGCGGGGGATTGAGACAGCAGCCTGTCCTGAGCGCTGTTAGGTTGGTGTGGTACCGTCTGGCAGTGTGGGTGCGCTGCAGGCATGGACGCTCATGTTGTCATGATGCATTGTGTGTGAGGCACAGTGTGTGAACATGCATGTGGTTTACCGGGGAATCGGAGGGAATGTTATAGAGTGTCAGGTGCGTTGGTTGGATGAGCTGTACACATGCTTGTGCTCACGCCTTGTCTGCTGCTGCAGGGTTTGGCAGCTGATCGACACATGATCTGTATGGTGGTTGTTGAACGCCCTATAGCAGAACGCCCTATAGCAGAGACAGCAAGAGCTGCCCACTGACCCTGCTGCTGCTGCTGCAACTGCGTATGCGACCCCCCCCCCCCATCCCATTGCTGCTGCTGCTGCAGGTTTGGCCGCTGGACGGCCAAGTCCTACACTGCCCAGGACCTTGCAGTGATCAGGGGCCTCACCTCAGAGACAGCAGCAGATGTAGCAGCAGAGCGCTACCCCGACGCAGCAGCAGACATAGCAGAGGCAGCAGCAGCAGCAGCAAGGGTGGTGGGCAGCCTCATGGGCCACCAGCAGCAGCAGCAGCAGCAGCAGCAGCAGGAGGTGTGGGAAGACATGCAGAAGGGGTTAGTGCTGCTGGGGAAGCCTGTTTGGGAGGTGTTCATTGCACCTCCTGAGGAAGCACCCTGGCCATCCAGTGCTACTGTTGATGTTGCTACTGCGGGAGGGATGCTGCGCAGCAGCAGCAGCAGCAGCAACAGTGGCGATGCAAGCAAACTCCAGCAGCAGCAGCAGCAGCTGTATGAGAGTAGAGCCACGCTGCTGACGAGTCGGATAACAGGCCTCGTCTCCAAGCAAGAGATGGCGCGCCTGAGCAGCAAGATACAGCAGGCACTAGCACTAGCAGCAGCAGAAGCAGCAGAACTACCAGTGGGAGCTGCTGCTGCTGCTGCTGCTGCTGCTGCTGCTGCTGGAGGGGAGCAGCAGCAGTGTCACCCGGTGACGCTGCAGGTGGATGCTGCTAAGATCGACAGTGCTCTGCTGCAGCTGCCGGCACCCCGGGTTGGTGTGGCGGCTAGCATACAAGACCTCTTCAGCAGCAGCAGCAGCAGCATTCGGCCGGGTGTCACCACACACACGTATCTATCGGCGGGGGACAGAGAAGTCGAAGAGGCGGAAGAGGGGGAGGAGGGGGAAGGGGATGACTCATCGGATGATGATGATGATGATTATGATGACGGCACTTTTTATCGCCAGCCTGCTGTGATAAGGGTGCACAGCAGCGACCGGTTTACAGTACAGTGTGATTGGTGCTTCCCACATTTGGCGAAGGTGAAGGGAGTAATGGAGGTCATGGCTGCTCCTGACACAAGTAAATACAGGTACAGGAGCAGCAGCAGCAGCAGCAGCAGCAGTGGGAAGGTGTTTGACCCTAACAGTATGGAGGCTTTCATAGAGTCACTGAAAAATTCAGAGGGGGGGGTCTTCGGTTTCGAAGGCAGCGAGTACAAAGCAAATGGCAGTAAGGCACTGGTTGCAGGGGCAGTCTTGGGTGGGGACACCCTGGCTGACTCCTTGCTTGAGAGGGGCAGACAGGCTGCACTTTTTGGCATTCGCGACCCTGAACGCCGCGGTACTACATACAACAGGCTCTCCACCAGCAGCCGCCTCAGCAGCAGCAGCAGCAGCAGCAGTAGTGACCCGCTGCAAGGATACTTCCTGGGCCCGGTGTTCTTGGAGAGGTCGCAGCCGCAGCTGCTGCAGCTGAGCAGGGGGTTGTGTGGTGACACTGGGAGGCAGATGCTGCTGGGAGTTGCAGTCACGGGCAGCAAGTACTTGTCAGCTGGAGAGTTGGTGATCAAGTAGGTGGCTTGGGGGGGGGGGGGGGGGGGGGGGGGGGGGGAGGGGGGGGGCACTGGCATACATTGGGACCGTGTGGAGATGTTCACCTGCTTGGGGCTGCCCCCGGAGGGGGGGGGGGTAGGGAGGGAGGGAGGCACTGGCATCCATGGGGAGGGTGTGGTTCACAACTCGCTTGCGCTAGCTTGTTGTGTTCAAGGTTGGGGGGGGGGGGGGGGGGGGCACTGGCATGTCTTGGCGACGCTTGGGGATGTTCACAGCTTGGGGCCTTCTTAGAGGAAGGGTGCTGTGTGCAGGTGGTAGTGCGGCTGCAGGGACTGCCTGCATTCATGTTTCTGTGTCATGATGTCAGTTGCCATACAGTTGATGTGCTGTCGATGTTAAATGACACATGCTCTCTCTGGTGCTGTACCGTGCTGTGTCGTGCTGTGTCGTGCTGTGTCATGCTGTGTGCAGGGCTGACATAAGCCCACGTGCTGACCCACTGCCTGTGGGGCTGTTCCCTTCAGACCTGGGCGTGGCAATGAGGTGAGTGGAAACCAGTTCTTTTCTTTTCCTTTTCCTTTTCCTTTTTCTCGTTCCTTTTAGCCCCATTTGGCAATGGATGTGCTTGGCACTGCCCTCCCCCCCCCCCCCCCTTTTCACCCAGGTGACCAGGTTTCAGAGGCAGGGGCTCAGGGTGCCAAGGGGTGTGCCAGCCTAGTGCACTGCATACACTCAAAGATGCCTGTGGCTGTGTACGGTTGGTCGGGTGCATCGGGCAGCAGGGGCACTCTTGTGAAAGCTGCCGCTACCACAGTCTTGCTGTCGCCGCTGTTGACACACTGCTGCTGCAGCTCTCCCCCTCCCTCTGATCCTTCTGAGGTGCAGTTCTTCCCGTGCTGGCTGGCACCATGCCAAGCTTCTGCCGTCACTGCTGACACACGGCTGCTGCTGCTGCTCTGCTGCTGCTGCTGCTGCTGCTGCTCTGCTGCTGCTGCTGCTGCTGCTGCCGCTCCCCCCCCCCCCCCCCCCCCGTCCAGGTACCCTGCGGAGGTTCAGTCCAGCCTTGCCGGCTGGCACGATGCCGAGCTGCTTCAGTTCAAGGCGTCCAAGGTGCCCAACAACCTCACAGACGGGGCTCAGCTGGGACTGCTGTGGAAGCCTGAGGGCAGCGACAAACATGTCATGGTGCTGCTGCATGCCATGGACCTGCAGCAGCTGTAGGCATGGGGGAGTGGCTGGGGTTTTGTTGGCCAACATGGTCTGTAAAGCAAATTCGGTGCTGCAGTCCGAGACTTGCAAGCTTCATGTACTGTGCTAGCTTGCTGTGTGGCAAGCTGCAGTGAGCTCTGCTGTTGGCCCGCACCGCATTTCAGTATGACAGCCAAAGGTTTTGTTTGATGGGTGCTTTGTGGTTGGCTCAATGCTTGCGCATACGGGTGGTTGTTGTCTGGGTGCTTAAAACATGCTGAGTCGCCACCTGGCAGTTCAGCTGCTGTGGTGGCATTGTCATCGGTATTTCGTTCACTAAAATGCCTCTGGCTCCCTGAGCCTCTGGCTCCTTTGTGGGTTGCTCAGCAATCCGGCGGCTTTTGCTGAGCCAATTACTGTAACTGTTACTGTCACAGTAACAAACAGTTACAGGCTGTTACTGCAAAAACGATGGGGTTTGTTTGGGGCTTCTGTTTACATGGGCAGCAATACCCAACATGTACCGCAGGTTAGACTTGATTCGAGGCACAATGCAAACATAGCAGTACACCATGGAAGGATGCTGGATGCATGCAAGCCTTTGTGTGCAAGGGTGCTGGAGGGCAATGCGCCCAATGTGCATTACCTCAGTCCGCCAACCACAGGCCCCGGCAAAAATCGCAACGGCGACGCCACAACAGGCAAGTCTTTGTACCCTCACACTGATCATTGACTGTAACTACAGTACTACAGCACAATGTGAGCACAAGGCACTCACGGTGACTGTTGCGCTTGCAGACAGTGCTGTAACACATTCTACATCTAAGACCTTGGATGAAACAAAGTGCAATGTTGACTGGCGGTGAAGCAGATAGGCTGTAAACAAGGGAGGCAGCAAACTTTGGCCCCCTGCTGGATACACACATCGGGCAGCTTGCAACGGGCATGCCATGCTGGTTTGCACACTTGAGCACAGATGCTAGCAAACAGAAGGTCAGCACAGTGCTGACATTGGCAAGTCAAGTAGTTGCGGGTGCCAAGACAAGCAGTTGCACATCCTTATCCTGGCATAATCCATCCTTATCCTGGCATAATCCATCCTTATCCTGGCATAATCCAATGCAGATAGTAGATGACAGAAAGGGCTCACACAAGCAGCAGTGCCGTCACAACCGCACACACATGCCCCATCCTTGCATCCCTCTGCTGTATCAAAGGCACCCCCCCACACACACACACACATATGTGAGGGATTGCTCAACAGTATCAACTCTTACTGCTGCTTGCAACATACACAAAAGAGCTTGCTGCTGTGTCGATAAAGTGCAGCACAATGCTTCTGCTGTTGTTGGTCTCACGCCGGTGAACTGACAACACATGCAGCATGTGACATGCCTCCAAATATGCTGCACGTCCAGCAACAGCAACACCAATGTAGACTGCAGGCACAGTGAGCTTACTCAACCACATCCCCAGCAATGTCATCACAGCCATATACACACACCCCATCCATGTAGGTCTGCTGCACCTCAGGCAGCCCCCCACCAAGCACCCCGCCCTTCCCTGTGTCGGCACCTGGCACCTTGCCCCTCCTTATGCCGTCAACTCCAATACTTGAGCGTTGTGCAGCCTCACCACTATCCTGCAAAGCCCTTCCCCCCTCACTCACCCCACCACTATCACCACCACTACCACCCCAACCACCAGCAAATGCAGAATAGGCAGCGAATGGTGAATCATCCAACACTATGAAGTCAGCCTTATAACCGACAGCCAACTGCCCAACCCATTGGTCCAACCTTGCCACACGGGCCGCATGCAAAGTGTGACCCAAGAGCACCTCACTCAATCCCAACCGCTCACTCTCACTCTCCCACACCATCTCCCCCACATCACTACCCTCCCCATCAGCAGCAGCAGCAGCAGCAGCAGCAGCAGCAGTAGTGTATGAGTCACTGCCACCACCACTTTCAACACTACTGCTGCCGCTGCTGCTGCTGCTGCTTGGGGGGTCCCTCCTATGAGCAGCTGCAAACACAGAGGTCCAAGGATCGACCTCCACCACCGGCCAGTCCGACCCAAAACCCAACAAAACCCCAGCGCCCGACAGGGTTTTGTACGCAAAAGCCTTGCCAGGCCCCGAGCGGTTAAACCCTAGCTTTGAAAGCAGCATCGGCCGGTCACTCAAAAGGTGCTGAGGGTTTGGCACACCGCTGAGACCTGCTGCAGCCATCCGGGCGGCAGCAGCAGGAGAGGAGATGTGTTGGACGTGCTCGATCCGGTCCTGAAACCTTCTGCTGCTGCTGCTGCTGCTGCTGCTGAGGGAGGCGGCTTCGAAAGCATCTATGACTTCGTCCACTGCTCGGTCCCCTATGGCATGTACTGCCACCTGCAGCAGCAACAGCAAAAGAAGCAGTAACTGTTGATGCTGCTGTTACTGTTATATGGTTCAGGCTGAGCCTGAACACTTTGTAGTGACCCAATGAGCTCAAGGGTACACTACAATCGGGTCGTTGCCAGCGTGCTTATTCAGGGCAGTGCAGGTGTTGGCGGACACAACACGCCAGGCCTCATGCGGAGCACAGTATTCAAGCAGCTACAAAGCTGAAGCAACAGCGTCCCTCAGCAAACAATGCCCACATGACACACCATGGACCGACTGGTTACTACTGCTACTGCTATTGCTGATACTGACTACAGCTAAGTAGTAATAAAGTGGGTCAGGGCCCTGCCTGACTACCCTTCCAGGAGCCAAACCAGGCTGATAGGCCCTATCATGCGGCATGTACTTTTAGCACAAGGAGAAGACCAGCGGCTACAGTGGATATGGTATGATGCTGCATGAAACCACACCCACCTGCAGCCCTGCTCCCGCTGCCCCTTGAATCAATGTTTTCAGGTCTTCATGGGATATGGTCCTTGTGCCGCTGCCGTGGCCGAACCCTGCATCCCTACTGCTGCTGCTGCTGCTGCTGCTGCTGCTGCTGCTGTCGGATGCACAGTTGCCTCCAGTACCATCCTCGCCCTCACCCTCACACTTACTGCTGCTGCTGCTGCTGCTGCTGTCGGTGACACTACTACTGCTGCTACTCCCGTCAGAAGCAGCAGCAGCAGCAGCAGCAGCGGCGGCGTCGAGGTACGGTTCCCACATGAGTGCTGTGCTGCTGCCCAAGCTGCCATCTGCAAACTCCTTGGTGCCACCCCACACCAGCCGGGAGGAGTGGGGGTGGGAGGTGCCCTTCGCCGCAACACGGGAGGCCAGGCGGGGCCAAGAACGGAGGGGGACGTAGGCAGATGCCCTGTTGAAAGGGGGGGGGGTGGGGGGGGGCGGGGGGGGGGGGGGGGGGGGGGGGGGGGGGGGGGGGGGTGAAGAGCAACCATGATTGCAAGATCTGGCAAATGACCAACTGTATGTGTTCCCAAAAGCCGGCAGAGTGGGGGTGGGAAGTGCCACTTGCAGCAACACGAGCGGCAAGGCGGGGCCATGAACGGAGGGGGGCGTAGGCAGACACCCTGAGACGTTAGACGAAGGAGAGAGGGGCAGAGAAGGGGGGGATGACTGTTAGAGGGGAGGAATCAGTTGTGGGTTTGTCGCCTAGCAAGGGATGGGAGGTGCCATGGGCTGCGACTTGGGCTGCTAGGCGGGGCCAGGAGCGAAGGGGAACACAAGCAGACACCCTGGGACATGGCAGGAGGGAAGAGGCGTAAATTAATGTTGGGAGGAGGGCAGACGGCAGGGGTGAGGAGGAGCATGGAGTGGAGGGACCCGCAAACACATGTGTGGGTCTGATGTAGCACCTGCTCTTGCCACCACATATTTGCTGTTGCTGCTGTTCGGCGGAATACCAGTTTACCACCAGGCTGCATTGTGTGTGACCAGAAGGACATGGGCACACAACCGATGTTATAACACTCTCTAATGCAGTGCAGCTTTGCCCCACCACAAGTGTGCCTTAACTTACAGGCATACTGCCGTCCTCTGCTGCTGCGTCGTAGATGTGTTCCAGGTTTTCCCAGGTCACCCCCTTACCCCCCCCCCCCCCCCCCCCCCCCGCAAACTTGTCCATTGCCCCCTCCCCCCCACCCCGGTCTCGTCCCTCTGCAACTGCTGCCAGCCCAAATTGTGACACTGGAAGTGTGGAAAAAGGACAGAGGAAGGGGAAAAACACACAACACGCCTTACAGGCATGCTGCCGTCTGCTGCTGCGCTGCGTCATAGACGTGTTCCAGGTCCTGCCAGGTCCTGCCCCTTATGACCCCCCCCCCCCCCCCCGGACTCGTCCCTTGCCCCCGCTTCCTCCCCGCCCCCCGTCTTTTCCGTCTGCTACTACTGCCGCTGGCAGCGCAAATGAGACATCAAAAGTATGGAAGCAGGCAAAGAGAGAGAGAAATACCTACATACCTCACGGGCATGCTGCCATCTTCTGCTGCTGTGTCATAGATGTGTTCCAGGTCCTCCCAAGTGAGGTTGCCTGAGCCAAACAGGCCCCACCCCATGTCACCTACTGATGTCACACCATGAGAAAGGAGGTACCGGCCTGCAGCAGCATAGGCACAACCGCACAGCCGGCCGAACACTTCATTGTGTCAGACACTCCTTTCATTTCCTTGGAGGGATGGCGGTGCGACTGTACGATGGCGGTGCAACTGTAGGATGACGGTGCAACTGCAAGCGCAACATCTGGAGCCCACCATGGACAGCAGTCAGTTACTGGTGTGGCATCGTTGATCACACCACAGGACAACAGGTCCCAACTACAGCATCCCCACCCAGCAACCTGGTTGGGCCAACTCATGACAATCAGTGCCAACTCATGACGACTTTACGCACCGTGAGACCCCCCCCCCCCCCACGCAAACACACATCCACACATCTGCCCTATGCTGTGCTTCCCTCCTGTCTTCCAAACAGGGGTGGAGTTACCGCTGGTGGCAAAATAAGCTATGTCCCCATCCACAGCACAGTCCCCCCCCCCCCCCCCACACACACACACACCCGCACTTACCCCCCCCCCCCAATTATACACACATAGCAACAACCACCCACCTGCCCTGTGCAGTGCGTCCCTCCTGTCTGCCAGTGTTGGTGGAGGGATCAGCCGCTCAACAAGAGACATGGCAGACTCCCTGGCAGGAAGAAACCAACAGGCAACAGCAGCAGCAGCAGCAGCAGCAGCGGTGGCGGCAGCAGCAGGGCCGAGGCCAGTTGTGGGTGACACCCAGACGTATCCAAAAAGTGGCTGCAAAACAATTCTGGATGATCTCCGTTGAAAGAAATTGTTCAGCTGCCATCTGTTCTGCACGGCAATGTAGTTGCCCCAAGCATCCATCTCATAGTGTGGCGTGTACCAAGCACTTTGTGTAACAGTGACATCTGCAACCCCTGACTTACAGCCTCTGTGACATGCACCCACCGGCCCCAAACACAACCACACCCACAACCACACACTTCACGGCATTTTGATGTGCATGGCATGTGCATGTGTCGCTTCCTACCTGAGCACACCAGTTGGCATACTGGTGTGTGGGTCTCTGTCAATCAACCCCTCAGCATCTGCTGCTGCTGCTGCTGCTGCTGCTGCCGCCGTGCCTGTGGGTGTCACGAGTCCTGCTGCTGCTGTGTCTGTAGGTGCCATGAGTCCCGCTGCTGCAAGTGCTGCTGCTGTCTCTGCATGTGTCAGGAGTCCCGCTGCTGCAAGTGCTGCTGTGTTCACGACAGCCATGTGGGAGTCCATGCGGAACAAAATGGCGGGACGACCACCACAGGCCTGCAAGGACGGACGGGACGGGAAGGGGGGGGGGGGGTCAGTCACCCAAGTCTGTGTGTGCTTCAACAATGCCGACCACACCCTGACCTGGTAACCTCTGCAGTGCCAGGAACAACCGTACTTGAGTTGATAGTAGGATGAAACAAGCTGACACAGCATGGCCAGCACCAGAAGATAGTCTGAATGTTTGTGTTTTGTCGACCCCGCTCACCCCCCCCCCTCCTCACCTCATCTATCCACGTCCTGTCAGGCAGCCCCCTCCCCAGTCACTCTCAGACCAACCCACTCCAATGATCCAGTCAGAGCGCAACCACTCCCCACCACCACCACCACCATTGCCACTGCTGCCGCCATTGCTGCCGTCACTGCTGCCGCCACTGCTGCCGTCACTGCTGCCGCCACTGCTGCCGCTGCTGCCGGCGGCTGCTGCTGCTGCCAGCCGTGCTGCCATCTCTGCCCTACCCCCTGATAGGCCCCTGAGGTTCACATGGCCGAGGGAGAGACCACCTGGGTATTACAAAATAACATGACACCAAACAGCATGACGCCATCATGTCATGCTTTTAACATCATGACGCCACTTTGTGAATGGCATGATGCCTGCTGTCACCATCACGACAACTTGACATCAAAAGACCTGCTTGGAGACAAAAAAAATAATGTTTGCAAGCAAACGAGACGCGGTCTCGCAAAGTACTCAGAAAAGCGACACTGCCAACACAACTTCATCAACGCAGGGTGCAGTAGAATGACACAGTACATGAGTGTACCCAGTCACCCTGAAGTGAAGATAAGAACATGTGCACACAGTACCAACAGACGTGATTCATGGATACCCCTGTTGAATTCGTACTGAGAATACAGTACAGATACTGATACTGAAACCCAGCCAGCCCCCACCTGGTATGAGGTGGACGTGGGGGTCCACAAAGGAAGGCATCACAAAGGCACCTATCATGTCCACAACACGCCCACTGCCGCCGCCGCCGCCGCTGCTGCTGCTGCTGCTGCTGGGGTTCTGGTCTGTATACCCCATGCTGACGATGTTGCCTGAGTCAAGGTTGACTGTCATGTTGACCGCCCAGGGGTTCTGTGTTGGAAAGGTAAGGGGTGGGGTGGGGTGAGTGTATAGGAAAGTGGGGCAGGGGGGGACCCGGGGCAAGGGATAATTGATGAGTGTAATGAGCTATTGGCCAGGAGGTTTTGCAGTGGCGAGGGGGGGAGGGGGCAACATAATGGAGGTGAGGGCAGAGCATGGCATGACACAAGATGCCCATGGCAGAGGCACATCATGCCGGTACCCGAGCGCAAAATCGCACAAGATGAGACCCTCCCTCCCTCACAAACATGAGCGGGACAACGCCTTACACACCTACATGTCACAGCAACCCACTGCAATTGCTGCTAACTTGTTTGCTGGATTCTACAACACCCACAACCGAGGCCACAAAACACTGACCGCAAACTCACAACACCCCTGAAAGCAGGCAGTAGGAGGGGTAGTAAGGGGTTAGTCAGGGGTTAGTCAGGGGGTAGTAAGGGGTAGCAAGAGAGTAGTAAGGGGGTAGCAAAAGGGTAGTAGGGGGGTAGCAAGAGGGTAGTAGGGCGGTAGTAAGAGAGTAGTAAGGGGGTAGCAAGAGGGTAGTAGGGGGGTAGCAAGAGGGTAGTAAGGCGGTAGTAAGAGAGTAGTAAGGGGGTAGCAAGAGGGTAGTAGGGGGGTAGCAAGAGGGTAGTAAGGCGGTAGTAAGAGAGTGGCAACGGGGCAGCAAGAGGATAGTAAAGGGGTAGCAAGGGGGTAGTAAGGGGTTAGCAAGAGAGTAGTATGGGATAGTAGAGGGTAGTAGCGGGGTAGTAGCGGGGTAGTAGGGGGGTAGCAAGAGGGTAGTAAGGCGGTAGTAAGAGAGTGGCAACGGGGCAGCAAGAGGATAGTAAAGGGGTAGCAAGGGGGTAGTAAGGGTTAGCAAGATAGTAGTATGGGGTAGTAGAGGGTAGTAGAGGGTAGTAGCGGGTAGTAGCGGGGTAGTAGCGGGGTAGTAAGGGCGCAGTAAGGGGCAGTAAGGGTAGTAGGGGGGTTGTAAGGGTAGTAGAGGGGTAGTAGAGGGTAGTAAGTGCTTGAGGGTGGTAGAGGGTAGTAGGGGGTAGGAACGGCTAGTACGGGTTTAGTAAGGGGTAGTAGGTGCTAGCAGGGGGTAGTAAGGGGAAATACGGGCTAGTAGGGAGGTGGTAAGGGGTCAGTAAGGGCTAGTAGGGGGCTAGTAAGGGGGTAGTAGGGGGATTGGTGAGGGGTAGTCGACCAAGTTGGTCACAAACTTACCACATAATTGCAGTTGAACCTGTGATTGTCATCTAGGATGGTTGACCCAATCGGCTGCAGTCACGGCCAGCAGCTGCAAAACCCCTCACCTGAATGTCGGCTGTCCAAATATTGGCATTGGCATATGTCACCAGCCGCGCAGTGCTTGATGGTCGAGGTTGCTTGCCTCCTCCTGCTGCTGCTGCTGCTGATTTTGAGGAGGGTCTGACAGGGGGGGGTTTGAGGGCATGGGGCCCTCATAGCCCTAGCATAAGCCGAAAGTGGTAGGGGGGGGGGGGGGGGGGGGGGGGGGCAGGGTTATGTCAGCGATAGGACCGAAGAGGGGGGGGGGGGGGGGGGACGCATGGCACTGAGGAAATTCAGGTGGGCCTCATCAAGAATGAAGTCAACCCCAAGTGATTGCCAGCCTGGCAGGGTGCAGGTGTTGAATGATGCAACTGCATGTTGGAGGTGTCCTAAGAGGACCAGTTGAGGATAGTTTCGAGCTCACCAGTGGACACTTGCTCTTCGCCCCTCTACTGCTGCTGTTACTCCACCACCATGGGGAGATTGGTGCACCAAGTATGCCTGCTCGATTTGGGGCCAGAACAGAGCACATGCTGCTGCCAGGACCGACCCGGTGAGCAGCAGCACGTTACCGAAAGTGACTGCCATGAACTGCTCAGCTTGCTACTGCTGCTGTACTGGACCCAGCATGCCTGTCATCTGGAGTCGGTGGAGTGCCGTGTTCAGCAGACAGCAGAGGCATCTCATGACATGGCACTTCAATCACGACCTTTTAACCACACTTGCAGTCTGAACAATTTCGTTTGCAGTGTCGGATGTCGGTTGATGGCTCTGATCATGGTTGGTTTGCATTTGACGGTTGGCAACCGCCGGCTTGGCCGGAGACAGGAAGAGGTCGCGCCAGGCAAAACATCATTATTCAAACTTTCGTTGCCTCATCCGTTCCAGAACCTCAGTTGGACATCCGAGCGTTTGCTGTTGTGTCATCATCCATTCACCCAGCCTAAATCCTAAGCCAGAAGAGACTGCAGCAGCTGTTGTTAAAGCCCTTGAGCGCTGACACTGGCTTCTTCAGGTTTCCCTTATGTCATTCAACCCCATCACAGCATCAGACAGGGACCTGAGACACTCTGAGACACAGCTGCACAATGCTGCGGGCATGCCTGCACACTTCAGCAGCTGGCACTCACAGCTTGCAGCTGGCAGCAGCAGCTGCTGCAACAGATGCAGGAAAGTCTGGAGCTTTATGTTGGCTGAGGGCAGCAGGTAATGCATCAGTTTACGGTATGATATCAGAGGGAGGGTGATGTCAGCTGTAGCAGCTGTGCATGCACCCCATCGCATTTGTCTATGCATTGCAGCAGCAGTATGATACCACTGGTTTGGAAAGCTTGTGAAACCGCGCATGATTCATCAAAATCGGTACAAAATGCATGAACACAGCAGAATGCACAGTATTGGGGTGTCGGGTGCGGGGTACCCCCCCCCCCCCCCCTCTGTTTGCGGGGGGGGGGGGGGGGGGGGACTCAAGTTTGCAGCAGCTTTCGACTGCCAGCATCCCCAAAAAGGGAAATTTATGTATATGACGAACTGAACCACATCACAGCTGGTCTTGACAGTGACCCTGGATAAATCAATTGAGCAACAGTTGCGATGTTCATTCAAACCCACAGCATATGACACGCAGCAACACATCACACTTCCCATGCCATTCACCCTTGAAACTGCATCATGCGCCCTCAAGGGGTAGTTCTTGAAACACATGCTCCAGTGTGTCTATCTAAATCCCCCCCCCCCCCCCACCCCCCACAAAGAGGCGCCCACTGACACCCCCCCCCCTCCCCCCCCCCCCCCCCCCCCCCCCCCCCCCTACTGGTGCAGCGTCAGCCTCATGCCCCCCACCATAAACACCGTGAAGTTGGTGAAGTTCATCAAATGGGGAGCATGCCGTCCAGCAGTGAAAGTGTGCACATGTGCCCTCACCACCACCCCTCCCCAAAACACCACCCCACATGTTCACATAATCGCCTCTCTTGCTTCGTGTTGCTGCCGCAGTTTTGCTTGCAGCTGAGCATGCAGGACATCCTGCACTGCCAGTGTCACAACACAGATCACCACTCAGTGGTCAAGCAGCAGCAGGGTCAGCAGGGGCAGCAGCAGCGGCGGTACCCGCACCACAATTGTATAGAGGCATCCATACGTCAGCAACCCAAGCAGCAGCAGCAGCTGTCGAAGACAGTGTCACCAGCAGCGGTTCGGGTGACGACACAGCGGCAGCAGTCGAAACTGCTGCCACTGCTGCCGCCGCAGTCGTCGCTGCCGGCAGCAGCAGCTCTGCTGCCACCGCTGCTTCAGCAGGACAGTCTATCACTGCTGCTGCTGCTGCTGCTGCTAGCTATGGTGACTTGGCTGCCAGTGTATTGAAGGCAACTGAAGAGACGTTGGGGCCGCTGAGTGTGGCTGATCTTGTGTTTGGGCTGCAAGCTGTTGCCAAGAAACATAGGCAGGCAGGACTGACCTACAGCATTGAGGTGAGGGTGGTGGTGGTGTGTTTGTCTGTGTGTGTGTGTGTGTAGGGGGGGGGGGGGGGGGGCACACAGCAGGAGGAGGAGGAGGGCAGCAGCAGCAGCAGCAGCTATAGGCACACGTGCTGGCAGGGCTAACCTTGTTGGCTGCTAGTGTGGTAGAGCAACTGAGGAGACGTCGGGGCCGTTGAGTGTGTCTGATCTTGTTTTTGGGCTGCAAGCGGTGGCCAAGAAACACACAGGCAAGACTGACCTCAACCTCAGGTCTACCGGGTAGTCATGGCTGAAATGCGACTGTCAACCTGCCAATCCAATTCATGTTCACTGGCTGCAGGGTCCCACCCTCAAGGCTGACCGTCAGCTGTTGACCTCCCTGTTGGATGCTGGTGGCAGGGTGGCAGGGTGGGCCTGGGGGCGACAGGCGGGGGGGGGGGGGGGGGGGGGGGTGCAGGTGGCACCCATCTGTAGGGCTTTCTGTCACACTTTGTCCTCGCCATCTGCAAATTATGTTCTTGTCTGTCTGGCTGCAGGGCTCTACAGTGAAGGCTGACAGGCAGCTCTTGAGCTCCCTGTTGGATGCAGCTGACCTGGCCTACGCAGCATACAAGATCAACCCACAGTCAGTGTGTGCAGTGAGCCACCTTAGGGTACGTGGTGTGTGTTGTGGGGGGGGGGGGGTCGGCTGGGGGGTGAGGGAAGCGGGGAGACATGACATCTCGGGTTTTGGGAAGTGAAAAGGGCAGTAAGGGAGCAGGTACAAGATCAACCCACAATTATTGTATGCTGTGAGCCACCTCAGGGTATGGGGGGGGGGGGGGGGGGGGGGGGCATGGTAGGGGTTGGGGGTGTAATGGGAGGCGGGAGACACGCCATCAACATCTCGGGCATGTGGGAAGTGGAACCCCTACTGCCCAACGGGCAGTAGGGGAGCAGGGTACAAGATCAACCTACAGTCGGTGTGCGCTGTGAGCCACCTCAGGGCATGTGGGGGGGGGGGGGGGGGTTAGGGGTTGGGGTGTAAGGGGAGACGGGAGACACGCCATCTCGGGCATGCAAGAAGTGGCAAGGGCAGTAGGGGAGCAGGGTACAAGATCAACCTACAGTTGGTGTGTGCTGTGAGCCACCTCAGGGTGCATGTGGGTGCATATCCGAGTGTGTGTGAAGAATGCACATGCGCACAAGACACAGCATCCCACCTTCGACCCATGCATCCGTCATGCACCCGTTGTAACTCCATTTTCATTTCGGCAGCCATCAGCCCGTGCTAAGCCATGCTGTGCCGTGTGGTGCTGTAGTGTGTGATCGTGTACTGGTTGTGCTTTCTGTATTGCCCCCTGGCTGTTCCCCCTGTGCGGCTGCAGCGTCACAACCTGCGCAGGTTTGTTGTGCTATAAGCAGTGACCCTACCTGCACGTCGACTGCTCAAAGGGTGCAAGTTGTCGCGACACGTATTGTCTGTCCTGGCTGTGTGGCTGCAGCTACATAATTTGCGCAAGTTTGTGCCGCACAACAGCCGGCTGCGCCCTGCCTACTTCATTGCGGTGGACCACAGCAGCCGCAGCATCATATGGGGTGAGTGGTGGGCAGAACATATATTTTGGGGGTGGGGCAGGGTGGCGGTGCGTGTGGATGTGCGTCTGATATGGTGTGTGTTTGTGTGTGTAGGGTGGGGTGGGGGGCCCTGAATGCACCATAGTCGCCAGCTATAGTTGGAGGTTGTCTGTACTCAGCTTTCGCACCACGTGTCAGGTTTGTTGTGCTGCTGCTGCAGCCATCCGTGGCACCAAAAACGTGTCTGATGTTATCACTGACGTCAGCGGCTCAAGCCTATCGCTGGATGGAGGGCGGGTGCACTGGGGAATCATGCAGGTGGGTGCAGGGGGGGGGCAATTGGTTAAGGGTTGAGATGGGTACACAACATCAAAGAGTGCGACACAGTACACCACCTGCAGTATGGTCCATATGTACATCCACGGTTGTCGGGGGGGGGGGGGGAGCTGGGGCGTCATACAGTCACTGGCAGCAATCCCGTCCCTTCTCCTGGATGGTGGGGTCCCACCTGAAGCACTGCTGGAACTGTCCAGGCTCTCCACCTCTCTTTCCAGTGACAAGCCTTGCCACACATGCCTATGTTTTTTGTTGAGCTTAGGCCATTCCGCAGCCTCTCATACCCTTGTGCCACCCCCCTCTCGCAGGCTGCCCAATCCCTGTTGCGCGAGGAGATGTCCCACCTGTCAGGCCTGAGTAAGGCATTGCCAGGCTACAGCATACGACTGGCAGGGCACAGCTTGGGAGCAGGGGTGGCAGCAGTGGTCACATACCTACTCAACAGCAGGTGGGGATTTGTGTAAGATTGATCTTTCATTCTTTGTATGACTGATCTGAGGCAGCTGCTCAATTGTGAGATGTAGCTGGTCTGACTATGTCTTATTGCGGCCAACATGCCCCACTGATTTGCACTGCCCTGGGAAGACTGATGGCATGAAGGTGCAAGAAAAGGATGGGCAGCTGCCTTGTGGCTGAAACAGACCTACCGACATCTGCTGTGCTGTGTCCTGCTGCTCGCATGCACCTATGGTTGCAGGCCTACACTGCGGCGTCAGTTGAGGCCGTGCTCCTCCATCACCGCCACAGTGATCGCACCTCCACCCGTCATGAGCGCAGGTGGGACGTGGTGATGTGCTGCATATGTTTTTCTGTCTCTCTAGTGTTCTGTCAACAAGAAGAGCTCTGAGATCGGGCGTTGTTGCTGCGAGCACAAGCGGCAGGTGCTGGCCTCTTGGACTAACAGCACTCCCAGTTCACGAAGTTTGGCAAAGGTGCACCATCTCTACCGTAGAGGTGGCCACCACAACAATAGATTTTGTGGAACCCCCACCTCCCACCCTGCTTGCTATCAAGGTCAGGCTTGGCGGCGGCAACTGAGCTGTATGTCACCCAGCCTTGTATACGGCCACGACCCTGTGCCGTGCCTGACACTATTGCCTGAGGTCCTTGCGCAATCAGCACAAACAAACACCCAACACAAGCGTCAACACTAAGCTTCTAGGCACCATCACCAGCAACACAACCAATCTTATGCCAAGACCAACACCCCCCCCCCCCCCCCCGCCGTCACCACCATAGGTCTGGCGGCTGCTACTGAGCCATATGTCACCAGTCTTGTATACGGCCACGACCCGGTGCCGCGTCTGACCCCCGCTGCTGTGCAGCGCTTGAGGATGGAGCTGCTGGGGGTAGACTGGGCCGCACAGCTGAGGTCATCATTGCTTGAAGCAGAATACACACAGGTGCGCGTGAACTTTTGTATGTTTGCTTGTTGCTTGCTCGCCTGTCAGGCTCCATATGGCTTGTGTGTGACCGCTTGCGAAGACCCGTCTGTGCAGTTTGACGTAAAGCTTTGCGCAATTTTGCTCGTTGCCACGTGCAGGCGATCACCGCGGCCATCGATTCCGCGAGTACCGGCACAGTCCAAGCCGCAGCGCAACTGCAGAAGCTGGCCGGCGAACTCCTACAAAGCAAACACATCCAACAGCTCACGAACACACTCAACACAGTCGTCTATGGCCGCGACTCACTCGCCGCTGCTGTTGCTGATGGCAGCAGCGGGGGTGAGGTCACCCGGTTACACCTGCAGCAGCTGCAGGAGGAGGAGCAGCAGCTGCAGCAGCAGTGGCAGCAATGGCAGCAGCAGCAGCGGGATTCAGGCAGCAGTGGCAGCAACCAGCAGGATGCATTGCAGGAGTGGCAGGCGGGAGTCATTCGCAACTGGATGGATGACGTAAGTGCGTAGAGGGCGTGCTACCTTGCCGGGGGGAGGGGGGGGCAACAGGGGGGCGCGGGGGAGGGGGGGATGCTTGCCGCATGATCAGTGCTGTGTGTTGGGGCAAGGCTCCGTGAGAGCACACGTGTCCGTGCGCACGTGAATGGACTCGTCAGCTGCCTTCGTCATGCATGACCACATCAGTTTGCAAATACTCGCAACATAACACCGCTGCGCAGAGGTTTCTCCCCTGCACTCTCTCTCAAGCCTGCTAACCGCTGCATACCCATAACCCACAGCTTTATCCATCAGCTGCTGCCTTTCTGTCACATACGACATTCCACTCCCATAGGACTTGCGCACACCACTCACACCACCCCTTTGCCTTAGCCCTGCCGTCCTGGTCCTGCTGCCTGCCTGCCATGAGCTGCTGCCCGCCTTCGCACCTTACTCACAATATCGCATGTTCACCCACATTGCAGGTCACCCACAAGCTGCTGCCGTTGTTGAAGGACTGCATGTCTCACCGCACTTTCTTGCATGTTCACCCACACTGCAGGTGACCCACAAGCTGCTGCCATTTGTGAAGGACAACATCCGGCTGCCTGATGCCGACCTCAGCAGGGTGGCAGAGGCAGCAGTGCACAGCCTCACAAGCAGCCTCAAACATGTGGCATTTGGCCGCCACGGCGACAGCAGCAGCAGCAGCAGCAGCAGTAGCAGTCGTGCTGCTGCTAAGCTGGGGTTACCTGCCCCTGACAGCCGGAGTTTCGATAGCATCAGCGGCAGCGGTAATAGCAGCAGTGGGGAGGTCACGCAACAACAGCAGCAGCAGATAGCAGGTGGTTGGCCATCTGTTCAACAGCTTCCTGCAGCAGCCAGCCATGTCCTGACTACCATACGCAATGCTGGGCAGCTGCTGATATCCAGGGCAGGTAGTGACATCAGCGGCAGCAGCGGCAGCGGCGGCGGCGGCAGCAGCAGCGGCATGAGCAGGAGCGGTGGCAGCAGCAGCAGCAGCAGTGGCGGCAGCTTCTGGGAGCAGCCCTCTGCTGCTGCTAGCCAGCTGCTAACAACCATCAGGAGTGCGGGACAGCTGCTGATATCTCCTGGTGGCAGCAGCAGCAGCGGCAGTAGCGGCAGCAGTAGTTGCAGCAGTAGTAAGGACAGCGGGAGCAATAAGCTTGCAGTGGATGATGGCAGCTTTTTTGACCTTTTGACTTCACCAGAGGCCATGATGCAGTACTGGAGGACTCGCCTGCAGCAGCAGCACCAGCAGCAATTGACCTCCCACGGCAGCGATCGCAGCAGCAGTAGGCACTCGGAGTTACCAGGGCCTCTGGATGTCCTTTGGGGCCCGAGTGACACCACCAGCAGTACCACCAGCAGCAGCAGCAGCAGTCACCCTAGTGACAGTCCTGGGCTGAAGGATCAGGCAGAGGCCGCCATTGCTGCCACAGCCACAGAGTTACGGCAGCAGGCTGATGCTGCCATTGCTGCCACAACAGCCGCCGCCTCAGACTTTAAGGACCAAGCCGATGCCGCCATTGCTGCCACTGCTGCCGCGGCGGCTGAGGCGGCGGCAGCAATGCCGGCTGTGGCGGCTGAGGCAATTGCAGCCGTCAGGGCAGCCGCCGGGCAGGCGGCGGCTGGCCAGCAGCAGCAGCAGCAGCAGCAGCAGCGTCCACGGCTGAGGCTGTAGCAAGTGCTGCTGCTGCCAGTGGGGCAGCAGCGGCGGCTGGTGCTGCTGCTGCTGCTGAGCCTGTGGTGAACATGTTCCCACCTGGGAGGCTGCTGTTTATCATGCGGCAGGACATGCTGCTGCAGGGACGCAAGCAGCAGCAGCAGCAGCAGGATGCAACTGGCAGCAATGCCAGCAGCAGCAGAAGTAGTGACAGTGCTGAGGCAACTCAGCTTGGCCGCCATCATGGTCACTTGGCCACGCACCATGCTGCTGCACCCTTCAGTCAGCAGCAGCAGCAGCAGCAGGATGATTTTGATGACGTCAGTGAAGACTACCCCCCTGATGCTGACATGGACGGCAGCAGCAGCAGCAGCAGCGGCAAAAGCAGCGCGAGCGGTGTGTGGCAGCAGCGGTCAGCTGCAGCTGGCAGTCACTTTCTGTCTACTGTTCGCAGAGCCGGGCAGCTGCTGATATCCCCTGCCGGCAGCAGCAGCAGCAGCAGCAGCAGTGACGGCGGCAGTACTGTCTGGCAGCAGCGGTCAGCAGCAGCAGGTAACTTCCTGACAACGATCCGCAGTGCAGGGCAGCTGCTGATAGCTCCTGCCGGCGGCGGCAGCAGCAGCAGCAGCAGTAGGTTCCAGAGGGCTCGAGCTGCAGCAGCAAGTGCATTTGGCAAGGGTAGAAGGGGTGGGACCCAGGTGGGAGGGTTTGGTGACCTGGGGCACTTATCGCTCCTAGATGCACACCAACCGGACAGCCCACTCGACCACAAAGCACCTGACAGCAGCAGTAAAGATGGTGTCGCCACCACCATCAGCAGCAGCGGCAGCAGCAGTGGGCGGCATGTGTTGGTTGAGGCTGTGCGGGCTGGTCACTTTGAGTCCCTGGTGCTCCACCCTGAGATGTTCAGGGACCACAGGACCTTCAGCTACAGGGCAGCACTGCTGGAGCTGGTCAAACATGCAAAGGAGTAACAGGGGGGTGGGGGGGGGAGGGAGAAACGTAGGGCATTTTTTGATCATGGCATCAGCGATGTTTAAAACAAGTCAAGACATGTTTACTCTAGTGCGCACCAAGATGTGGCACATGGGTGTGGACTGCGATGGGTGCATGCTTTTTGCAGAGATGATGAGTTTGATTTGTTGAAGTTATGTTGTTCAGGCACAACAACGTGTTGCATGTGCTGGAGTTGTCAAAACCCAATGGCACCACATTGGGCCGGATTGTACTGTCAGATCACCTGTCGTGTTCAATGACATCCTTGTTGTGTGTGAGCAGTACTGGCAGGCGGTCATGAAAGTGTTTGTGCTGTTTGCAAGACTGCAGTCACATCTGCTTACACTCATGAGTGATCAGTGGGAACACCAAATCCTCAACTACCCTGCTCTGTGTATGATTATGGCACAACTGCTGTGAAAAAGACTGTCACAGCTCACATGGTGGTCAGCAAGTATGATAGGCGCTCAACACTCCTGGATACCAGCCGGCTCCGACACCCTATGAAAAGCGGGAACCGGCGTACATAGCTAGCACTACTGCACTTCACTCTCCATTGAAGCTGTGGCACTTGCAGCTGCCAGCTTCCATCGCAGCCGTTGCTGTTGTGCAGGCAGGACAACACGATTTGCCCTCACAGCGGCTGGCGGTGTCAACCTGCAGTGCAGCCTTCAAGCCTACTGCATGCTGCACACACGACATGTGCAATGCATCAGCAACAACACCCACATTGAATGTGTGCAGCACCCAGCCTCAAGTCACTGAGTGACAGATGTGCACCGTGCACATCGGATTTGGAACATTGCAGGCTATTCTTTGCACCGCTAGCAAATAGAAGCAAAGCTCTCGCAGACACACCTTCACACAGTGTGACCAACACCAGCAGACCCCAATCCACCGCTGGCAGTCCTGTTTGTGGGCCTCACCAAACAACTGGGTTGACCGCCGGCGGCTCACACGCCCACACAACATTCCCAGGTCTTTCCTGGCACTGTGAGCAACAACAAGATCGTTGCACGATGGGTGCAACACACACTCTGCTGCAACTGCCAGTCATCACAACAGTTGATGTGCTGCTAGCAAAGTGTGCCCCATTAGTAGTAACCGTTACTAGTGACTAGTAGGACTGCACCGACCTGTACTGTCACATCCTCTAGAGGACTGCAGTCCCTCACGAGTCATGCAGTTCACGCAGAAAGTTTCTGCAAGCACACTTGCTTGCAGTCAGCAGTGCTGCACTGCAGACAGCCTCAGCATCATCCCACCACACCACACCACTGGTGCCATCAGCCTGTCCGGCAGGCAGGCTCCTCCCTGATCCTGGCAGCACGCCCAGCTCACACGCCCACATCCTTGACAGTCAGCCGCAGCTTGATGCTGCCAGATGCAGGCAGCCCCTTGGCAGCCCAGGCCGCCTCATCAAACCCACCAGACATGGACCCAAGCATGAAGAAGTCATCATAGCCCAGCTACACCAGCCTATGGTGTCCGCTTCAAAAATACCAGTGCAGGCTGCTCTTCTATTGGGGCTTATTGCATCCACTCCCACACAAACCAGGCTGAACGTACCGTGACAGACTGTGCCAACTGGGAGCTTCTTGGCACGTGCATTCAGTCTGATGGTGCTGCCCTGCTTGCTGGCATCCCATGCACAATTCAGGCCCATGTCCCACATTACCCCACCCAGCAGGCAGCTGGTTGGTGACGTTAGCTCGGTTCTCTTCTTCCGACTGGCGCTGTCCTGCACTGCTCGCTTGATTGCTGCCACATCCACCTCCCACTCCAGCTTTGCACTGCTGGCTGGCTGGATGTCACGCACAGGCAGCAGCCAGCTGGCATGCACACCAGGGACGCCCTTCTTGATCATGTCAGCACTCAGGCCATCCCCGTGGGACTGCTTCAGCAGCAGCAGCCGCTTCAGCTGGGGCTGCCGTCCCTGCAGCAGCAGCTTGTCTGCATCATCTGACAGGACTGTTGCTGACAGCCAGAACTGTGACAGGTGGGGGCAGCGAACCAGGGGTGCCAGCTTGTTGACTGCGTGCTGCCTTTTGCTTTCGGTCAATCGGTCAACGTAGGCCTGAGCTGTGTACAGCACGGTGTCCTCGGAGGCAGTCTGTGAGCATGTAAAAAGCAGAAACGGCAGAATGATGTACGTTAGGGGGCACGAAGGTTGCCGTCCACTCGCGTCCGTCAAGGTTGCCGGTCCCTGGCGTCCGTCAAGGAGACGGCA
Organism: Desmodesmus armatus; assembly: GCA_007449985.2. Classification (NCBI taxonomy): domain Eukaryota; kingdom Viridiplantae; phylum Chlorophyta; class Chlorophyceae; order Sphaeropleales; family Scenedesmaceae; genus Desmodesmus; species Desmodesmus armatus. The sequence continues at coordinate 58,170 of VIIQ02000297.1, forward strand.
CGAGTATTGCAACTCCTAGACTGCTCAGAGCACATTTCAGAAGGTTTGTGCTTATTGCATTGCAAAACCAGTTGCAGTCGGTACTATGATCAGACTGCGCCAAGCTGGTTAGACTGCGGCAAGCACTAGTGACGCACGGTGTACACACAACATGTTGGCTTGCCGAATTGCAGCCTGCTTCAGTTGCACGTACCTTGAGCTTGTCTGATGCCAGCAACAACTCTATGGCGGGCAGGGGCAGTTTCATCAGGGACTCCTGCAGTGTGGCACCACCCTGGGCCCACACAGCCTCCAGGTCACCATACTTGCTGAGCATTGCCTGCTCAAAGTGCGGCCGCATGCTCGGCGGCACTTCTGACAGGCTGCTGTACTTGCTGAGAGCCTTCCAGTGCTCCAGCACAGGTAGCAGGCAGTTGGGCATGTCCTTCAAGCTGAGCAGCTCCTCCATCACTCCTGACAGGCTGTCTGCACAGTCTGCTGTTGACTTCAGGGCTGCCACTGCTGCTTTGCTGGCTGTTGGCAGCTGCCATGTGTCTGCCAGCACTGCTGCCTGCACCTGCTGCAGGGGTATAAGGTCAGCCATCAGCTCAGGCCAGGGTTTATTGTGGTACAGCCCTTCAAGCACCGCAATCGCTGCTGGGTGGAAGCTTGTGTCTGGCAGGGTGATGACAATCTGCTGCTTGGGCTTGGAGGTGCTGCTTGACCCGCTGCCTGCTGTCTCACTGTCCCTGCTGCCTGCTTTGCCGTGTTCTTGGGCCTCAGGGGTCTCAGGCTGTGACTGTCTTGAGCACTGTAGCACCTGTGAGGAGGGCATGTGGAGCAGCAGGTGTGGCAGTCAGTCACATGTGGTTGGGACACACTAATAAGGCCGACCTTGGTGTTTGTAATGCACCAGCTGCCGAGCATTCTATGCTGCATGCAGCATTCTGCTTATAGCTATAGTGCAGTACTGCATGGCATGCAGCAAGCAAAACAGTACTAGTCCTGCTTGCTGCATGCTGGCACTAGACTATAAAAACGAGACTGTGCCATGGCAGCGCGAAACCAGGCTGGCGATACTTGCCTGTGGCGCAAAGAAGGGGCAGAGGCGCAGAATCTGGCTGTGGCCGGGGAACTTCTGCAGCACGGTGTGGCTGCTGTCGCGGGGGGCTCCGCTGAAGCTGCTGGAGAGGCGGGAATTTACGTTGACTGGATCTGACTGTCTGACTGTAGCAATCACAATTTTCAGGTCGGACATCTCTGCCTGCTTCCACAGGTTGCGCGATTTGGAAGTATCCATTTCTGCTGTGTGCGCACAATGGTTTATTTGGACAAGTATCAATATGCGGTATGAACAGTTCAAGAAAGTAAGACAACATATGAGCCTGTGCCAACAAGACCAGCTCAACTGGAAAGTCGTTCAACGGTTGGCAACCATTCTCGTTACGACCGTTACATTATTCTTTCCCTAAGGAAGCCATTGTACTCCTTGTCTGCTCAGTTACTCGTGCGCAATACGATCCATTCAACAGCAGGGGAGCTTCTTCTCGGTTGTGCCACTGTGGCGGGCTGGTGACTTGGCGGGTAACGGCTTGACACAGCACAAGAGTCAATAAATCGATGAGCTGACGAATAAAGGAATTCAAATCTCAATGAAAGAGAGAGATAATTCTTCTTGGGGGACAGAAAAAACTGGGAGGTCTATGCCCTCTGTAGTACATGGCATGTCAGTGCATGCATGGAGGTTGCATGCGTTGCTTCAGCTGTGCACGCTCAGGAATGCATGTGGCTCTGCTGTTGTGCATACCTACCTGTCATAGTCGCGGTACGGTACGTAGTTGGCCAATGCATCATGTCAACACTGTGAACAGGCACACCCCAAGCTGAGCGCTCAGCTTGAGCCCATGCATCATCCACTAGTGCACACCCCCCTCAAACACACAGCAGATGGCACGCAGCCGCTAGCTGCTAGGTCCTCCAAAGAAAACGTGCAAGATGACATGGGGCACATCAACTGACACCTATTGACTTGCACTGTAGGTCCTCACGGTAAGGGTCTGGTGCAGCCACTCAGCGGCGTCAGCTGTACATGTGGAAGCTTGCAAGCTACCATCCCGCAGTTCCTTTACTAGTGGCGCGCCAGGTGGGTGGGTCTGCCTAGGGCAGGGAAGCCCGGTTGGCAAATGGGCCTTAATAAGGTGAGCCACCAGCCGGCAGCCACCATGCATGCAGCCCTTGCCGCAAGGGGGGGCCCCGTCAGCCGCAGACACAACACGTGAGTTTGCTGTAGCAGCAATGCACTGGCCACCAACTGGCCCAGCGCTACACCTGCCCCTGCAGAATAGCGCCCCTGCCACAGCAGCTGAGCGATTCCTCAGTGAGGCTCCTTGCAGTGGCCCTGAGAGCACAAGCTGTAAGGGTGGGATGGTGCAGGCACCCAAATTAGCCACAAGCCCTCAATCCTGCTGCTGCAGTAGCGGCTGCCACTGTCACTGCCACAGATGGCATTGTGGCTGTTGCTGCTGCTGCTGCTGCTGCTGCTGCTGCTACTGCTGCTGCTGCTGCTGCTGCTGCTGCTGCTGCTGCTGCTGCTGCTGCTGCTGCTGCTGCTGCTGCTGCTGCTGCTGCTGCTGCTGCTGTCAAATGCCATTCCTGATGACGGTAGTCTAGCTGGCGGTGTGGTAGCACCTGTGCCCAACTCATACCATGCTGGAATTGCATCTTCAAGTATCGTCGTGAATTGCTGTTACTGTTACTGTTACATGGTTCAGGCTGAGCCTGAACACCCCGTAGGGAGCCAACAAGGCTCATGGGGCATCAGCATCATAGAACGCATCTGAATAGACATCGTAGTGCTCATCTGAGAATGCACTGACGGACAGATCGGAAACGTCGGGGGCCAGCCCATCGATGGATATCCCCAGCAACACCCATGAGGGCATCAGCTTCCTCAGCTGCCAGCCCGTCAGCAAACAAAACCTCCAATGGAGGGTTGGACCACCGACGCTGGCAACACTCACGCAGAAAGGCAACACGACGGGCAGGCTGGTGCATGAAGGACCGCAACTGGGTTGCAGGCACATTGCATGGGAACTCCATCCACCCACCAAAGTCAGCGAAAAGAGCAGCATGCGAGCGCCTCAGAACACCATAAGCCTCACACTCAGCAATCATGTGCATCTCATCCCCCACTCCCTGATGACAGAAACGGCACAACCTATCAGCACGGGCAGTACTAGCAGCGAGACCCAAAGCAGAGCGGGACTGGAACTTAGCGGTGCACCACGTGGCAACATCAAGATCATGGGCACCCAGTCTGAAACTGGCAAGGGCTTGAACACGAAAGGTGCCCATCAACCCTGCTTTGACTCTATGTTTGTGCTGGTTTGCACCAGCGTGTTCTGTGACGAGGGTGGGGTCAGTTGCATTGCATGTGCACGCTGCATCCCAAACTTTGCAGTGACTCGACTGGCTCAGCACATTCCTCATCCAATTGCAAGCCGGCCACCAGGGGTGACTCGAGTGAGGTAAGTTTGTGGTGGAGTACATCATCAATTTTTTTGCTGTAGTTGCACTTGCATCAAACATGCTTTTTAAAGGTGCTGCTGAAGTCACTTCGCTAGACTAGCACTGTGGGAGGCGGTCGAGAAATGTGCATATGCTGTTCGCAAGGATGCAACCACACAGCTTACACTCAATGGTAGAACACAACCTCAAGCCTACATATTGTGGCACAGCCGCTGTGATCCATACAGCGACAGCTCACTCACCGACAAACAAGCAATGCACACACTTGGGAGACTGGCAGCTTTCGACCCAAAGCCAGGAAATCTACATGCACAATTGGTACTGTTGTGGCCGCCGCGGCCGGCGCCATCCACCATCCACCAAAGCTGTGACAGCTGCAACTGCCATCTGGCAGCTCCGAGCAACGGTTGCCGCTCGCAACAGCCGATGTAGCAACAGTTGCTGTTGCGCATACAAGACTCAAACTAGCATGAGCTTCCCTTCTGGGTGTGAGTCGCACAGGCGACCTGCCAGGTGACTGCGGCCTTCAAGGCCTGCCCAACACTCTGAGCGCAACACAGGACCCCCAGGGTCTGCAGCATCTAGTATGAATTCACTAAACCCCAGGCTCAAGTCAAAAAAGAGAAGAGTGCACTGGTGTGCAACCGATCACTTGGCGACCTGGTCCACATCATCTGCTGGCAGGTTTGAGCCAGGCGTCCCGTGAGGTGTGAGACACGCTTCACACCACATGACCCAAAACCACAGCAAGCCCCAGCCTACTAATGGCAATGGCAGACGGGTTTGTGGCCCTCACAGTCAGCTCAGCTTCAAGCTGTGTGTGTGGGCCTGCAAGTTGCAGGGGCACACCACAGGTCCTCCCAGCACTCAACGCATATTGCATATCGTATGCTGGCAGCAGCCTGGGCAACACCATGCCCCAAACAAAAAATGCAGCACACAGCCGTATGCATCTGCCAGTGATCCGATCAGTGATGACATCAAGATCTTTGAGTCAATGTGCTGCCACTCGATCATACGGTATGTGCACCGTGCAACAACTTGGCAAGTGCTTGGTACCCGGTACCTGGCAAGTAGTTCTAGGCAGTACTGCCCCAGCATCTGCAGTCAGGAGTCATGCAGTCTCATACTCTTGAAGAACAAAGCTTCTTGGCAAGCACACGTAATGGCTAGAAGTGAGCATCATGCATCAGCACTGAGTGCTGCCAGCAGTGACTGCACTGCTTTCGGAAAGCCTAAGCACCACACACCACCACACAACATCAAACTTTGATGTTGGTTGAACCACGCATTGGTGCACCAGGTGCCCTTAGCCAACTATTGGTAGGCCCATCCTTGGCCCTGACAGTACGCCCAGCTCACACCCCCACATCCTTGACAGTCAGCCGCAGCAACATGCTGCCTGATGCAGGCAGCCCCTTGGCAGCCCAGGCCGCCTCATCAAACCCACCAAACATGGGACCGACCCCAAAGAAGTCATCATAGCCCCAGGCGGACCTGTTGCCTGCTTCGAACAGATTTGAAACCGTGCACCTGACTACTGTGTCCACTCCAACACACTCCAGGTTGAACGTGCAGCGACAGAATGTGCCAGCTGGGAGGTTCTTTGCATATGCATACAGTCCAATTGTGCTGCCTTGCTTGCTGGCATCCCATGCCCACAGCAGCTGCATGCCCCACGCCACCCCACCCAGCAGGCAGCTGGTTGGTGACACCCCTGCTGTCAGAAAATCTGTTGCCCCCTTGAACCTGGCACTGTCCTGCACTGCTCGCTTGATTGCTGCCACGTCCGCCTCCCACTCCAGCTTTGCACTGCTGACTGGCTGGATGTCACGCACAGGCAGCAGCCAGCTGGCAGGCACATCAGGGGCACCCTTCTTGATGATGTTAGCACTCAGGCCATCCCCGTGCGCCTGCTTCAGCAGCATCAGCCGCTTCAGCTGGGGCTGCAGCCCCCGCAGCAGCAGCTTGCCTGCATTGTCTGATAACACTGATGCTGAAAGCCAGAAGGGCGACAAGTGGGGGCAGCGCACATGGGGCGCCAGCTTGTCAACTGCAGGCTGTGGCTCGGAGCCTGCTGCTGCCAGCCTGTTGGTGTAGGCCTGGGCGGTGTACAGGACCGTGTCCTCTGAGGCCACCTGAAAGCATGACCCAGTTTGGCAGCAACGGGCATCTGTGAGGGCCTGGATGAACTATCAACATTTCATAATGCACCATGCCCACGGCACATCATATCTGATACCAGGCCAGGATGTGCGTTGTTGTGCATCCGTAATGAAATATCTGCAGAATATTGTGGCACATCAGCGATTGCCCATGTCTTTAGCTGTGACACACAACAGTCAAAACATGCCATTCACCGTGCAACATTGCATTTGGCCAACTCTACAACGGCGATATCTTTTGGCCGTCAGTTGAATACATCCAAGTGATGTTGAGGTGGTGGCTGCGCTGTACAGCTGTACATATGTGAAAGCCCCGCCGGACTCGCAATCTGACTTACACAGTCTTTGTGATAACAGGCAGGCCGCCCCTTACCTTGAGCTTGTCTGATGCCAGCAGCAGCTCCATGGCATGCAGGGGCAGGGCCAGCAGGGATTGCTGTAGTGCGGCACCACCTGGTGCCCACACAGCCTCAAGGTCACCATACTTGCTGAAAAGGGCCTGCTCAAACATCGACTGCATGGAATCCTGCACTGCTTCCAGGCTCAGCATCCCTTCCAGCACTGCTGCCAGTCCGTCTGAGGTGCGCGTTGTGACCCTCAAAGCTTTCATTGCTGCCTGATGAGCAACTTGCAGCTCCCACCTGTCTGCCAGATCTGCCGCCTGCACCTGCTGCTGGGGGGTCAGGTCAGCCAGCAGCTTATGCCAGGGCTTGAGCAGATACAGCCCTGACAGCACTGCAATGGCAGCTTCCTCGCAGCTGGCATCTGGCAGGGTGATGGTGAGCAGCTTTTAAGGCTGTTCCTCACTGTCGCCTTTGGTGTATGTCGGGCTGCTGGCCTTGGGTTGTGGCCGCTGTGACCAGCGCAACAGCTGTGCGTGAGGGAAAGCACAAAGGGTGGGTCAGCTGAACACACGACAAACGTGGCAACACAGCTCAGCATACTGCTATACTGAGACCAGGCTTTTTGTGCTTGCCTGTGCCTTGAAGTAGGGGCTGCAGCTTAGGATGGTGCCGTGGCCTGGGAACTGCTGCAGCACAACATGGCCGCTGTGCTCCTCCGATCCTTCGCTGTCCTGCTCCTCCGATCCCTCGCTGTTCTCTTCGTCTGCTTCTTCAGCAAAACGAAGCACAACCTCAACATCCGACCATTCCTCCTTCTTCCAAAGGTGTCCGAATCCGGAATGAGCCATGATGTCGTGGCAGATGTCGTGGCAGTTAAATAGTCACCAAGCTTATTGCTCTTTAAGTCGCAGTGAGTAAAGCAACTTAAAGCTTGCCCATACGCTGCAAGGTAGACACCGGGCAGCAAGACGCATGCTACGGCCGTACTGCCACGTGTAATGTAACGGCAGTAGCTATAGCGGAGTTTGCACGAGGTACCTCGCTTGACGAACAATATATGAGTAACGCATAGTTATTGGATGTACATATATATGACGCACAGTGCTGCTGCCCTGCAATTCTGTTGAAGGGGCCCTGGAAGGGGCACAACATTTAGGTCCATGGGCTACAGCCACTTTAGCCATAAGGTTATTGGATTATTGAACATGATCCATTATTGGATTCAAAATTATTGCAAGGGGAAAGTAACGCCCGGTTGTTTCGATTATTCGCAAGAAGTTACGCTGCAGCTAGGTCCATCACGGGAAGGAAAGCTTGTCACGCACACTCAGTATGCTTCCAGTTGGCACACGTTTGTATCGGCAGCAGCTGAGGGTGCAGAATTTGATGGGCATACATGTGAACAATAACCAACAACTTGTTGCAAGTCAGTCCCAGCCATAACGTGTGTAGTGCCACCCCTGCCCACCTCACCTGTTACGACCCCGCTAGGCCTCACAGCAGGTCTGTCATGAATCCGCGGCTATGCCTTTGTTACACTGGTAGCGTACTGACGGTGTTGCAGTTGGCAAGAGCGATTGTCAATATGCTTTGAGAGGTCCTGCGCTCGGTTTTTGGGAGTTGTGCCCCAGCGAAACCTGACTCTTGACGAGCAGTCCTTCCAAAGTGGACCAATCAAGTGGTGACCCACAAGGCAACTGATGATGGGACCAAATCAGAGGTCAGTGACCGTCAGGAGCCGTCACATCAGTCCGGAGGGGGGGGGGGGGCGTTAGGTATGACGTGCACGTGCATCCGCGCCTACGCCTTTGTTACATCAACTCATGCTGAAATGCTATGTGAAGAACTTTGCAGAAGAGATATGCGGACAGCGCAACCATTCTTTTCTGCTGAAGTGACTTGACAGGCTCAGCACATTGCTCAGCCAATTGCAAGCTGGCCACCAGAGGTACCTGAGTGAGATCTGTTTGGTTACAGCCTTCATCAAAGTCGTTTGCACGCGCATAGGTTTGCTTGTGTGAGTTGCTGCTGAACGTAAACGGTGGTATGGACAAAACTCAGGTCACCACCGGGTGTGTGACACAAACAAGGGGGGGGGGGGGGGGGGGGGGGGGGGGGCACCTGACAAGCTATTTGAAAGACAGTTGGAATTGCGATGCACTGAGTGTGGTCACATGCTGTGTAGAGTTTTGGTACTTCTGGTAGGCGACTGGCATGCAATACATACTTGCAGCGGATCAGCCCCGCCGATCACTGCAGCTCCCATCCAACCGCATCGCAGATTCGTTTCTGTCAACACGGACTGTATTGTCGTCTGATCAACAGCATGGTAAAGAAGAAAAAGAATGCAAAAACTGCAGCGGGCAAGGACAGCAGCGGGCACGCTGCAGGGGTCGAAGACAGCAGCAGATCCAGTGCTGCTGCTGCTCCTTCCACTGCTCTTGACTTCGTTACCGCCAACAGCCTCCACTGGGACTCCACTGTACAACTTATAGTGCATTATGCTAATCCTCCAGGGCGGTTGGAGCACGAGGACACCAGGTTACGTGTGGCTAAGCTGTGTCAAGACTTGGAGTTGCACAGCCTGTCAGCAGCAGACGTGATACGTCAGCAGCAGCAGTTGGCTGTGAGCAAGCAGTTACAGCTGCAGAAAGTGCTAGCCGCATTGCTGAAGGCGCCTGCTGCCATCAGCACCAGGGACATGTGGATACACCCTGATTTTGGCCTCAGTGTGGCCTCTGCAGCAGCAGCTGTCAACCACCTTCACAGGGCAACAGTAGAGGCAGTACCCGAAGCCACCCGCAGCAGCAGCATGCAGCAGCAGGAGCTCGCTCTGGCTGCTGCTGCATGCGAACGCCTGAGCTTGGAGCTGCTGCCGCATGCACGCTCAGCAATGCAGGAGATAGCGGAGCTGCTGGGGGCAGCGCACTTCACGGCGCAAACCTCTGCCGAGCAGCAGCAGCAGCAGCAGCAGCAGCAGCAGCAGCAGCAGCAGCAGCAGCAGCAGCAGCAGGCTCCGCCAAAGCCGCATGTCACCCTGGGTAAGCCAGGGCCGGTTCACCACTTGTTGCGCCTGGCGCACAACCTCCTCATTTTTGTGGACACCTGTTTGTACCCCTGCTGGCGAAGCGGTGTTATCGACACCGCCATCAGCAGCAGCAGCAGCACCATGGTTGACGGCGGCGGCGGCAGCAGCAGCAGCGCCAGCAGCAGCATGGCTGACGGCAGCAGCAGCATGGCTGACGGCAGCAGCAGCAGCAGCAGCATCAGGCTTGTGCTGCTAGCTGCTGCAGAGCTTGCCAACACCCTGTTCCAGTGCTCAGCACACTACAGCTCCCCAGCCTACAGCGCGCTGCTGGCTAGCCGCTTTCCCACTCACACCAGCCAGCAAGCACCACCAACACCAGCAATGCAGCCTGGTACAGTTGCAGCAGCTCACTACAGGAGCTTGGCAGCTGCTGCTGTGCGCATCTGCCTGTGCTGCGGGCCCGTCTGGGGGCCAGGGAGCATGCTGGGGGACCAGCCGCCACTGTGCACAGACCACCGCCTGATGCGGCTGGCCATCACACTGCTTGCACTAGAAGCGGGCTTGCAGGAGGGTGGGGCGCAGCCTGCAGCAGGCGCGGCTGACACCAGCAGCAGCAACAGCAGCAGCAGCAGCAGCAGCCGCTGTGCTGCTGGCAGCGGCAAGAAGCACTCCAAAGTGGCTCCGCCAGCAGCTGCCACACAAGCAGCAGCAGCAGCAGCGGGGTCAGCCGCTGCTGCCGACAGCCTCACCCCTGCTGCCGAGCTTATTCAGCAGCTGTGGCAGCAGCTGGGGCTGCCGGTATGCAGCTGGGGTGGATTTGTGGAGGCATGGGGCCACATTCAGCCCCAGTTCAGAAGCATCTTGCAGGAAATTCAGGACACAAGCAATAACAGCAGTGGCGAAAGTGGCGAAAGTGGCGGCAGCAACGGCGTGGCAGCGGGGCAGGAGGTGAAGCCGGAGGCAGTGCATGGTGCCCTTGTGGTCTGGCTGGCGCAGTCCTTCAACTATGGCTTGGTTTTCACTATCACAGGTGCGTGGCATGCGCAGTGCTTCCGTCACTGAGTGATCATGATGATCCTTGGGTCTGACAGCAATTGCAAGGGGCTGCTGGTGGTAGTGTTGCTTGCTCCAAACACTAGGGACCTGGTCACGATTGATCAGCAGCAGTGGGGGGGCTGTTGGCAGTAGTCGCTCAGAGTGGCATGGGGCTTTTCAGTCCACCATTTGGTCAGTGAGTTGACGGCCTCCATTGTCCCTTTGATTGCAGAACTGCGGGGCTTGACCGGCCTAGAAGTCGCATGCTAAGCTTAGGGTCAACCTGAACAATACATGTATTGTGAAGCCCGGCAGTACTTGTTGGTACTGCCACAGCACTTGGAACACCACCCTGATGTAAATCCTCAAACCTCATGCAGTCGCATGCGGCATGTGTTTATGTGTGGTGCAGCCTTGTTTCTGATTGAACGCCAATGCTCCCCAACCCTCGTCAGTCAGTCCCTGTATGGGTGGGTATGCGCAACATGCCTCCCACCCCCTATCACCTCTGCTGTCGCCACCCTGCTGTCTCTACCCTGCTGCCCTATCATGACTTGTCCTGCAGAGGGGTTTGAGCAAATGGAGCTCTCAGATGAGTCAGACAACTTCCACACCCTTCCGCAGGAGCAGCAGCAGCTGCTGGGCCCCATAGCCTGGCAGCTCCCCCTTGTGCTGCTGGCAGCTGCCTCCACCTGCAGCAGCAGCAGCAGCAGTGCTGATGACGGCATGGAGGAATGCAGCACCGCCTTTGGCGATGCAGCTTTGAACGCCTTCCACAACTGGTGCCGAGCAGCCATCACATTATGGAATGAGCAGCACACAGCAGCAGCAGAAGCTGGCAGGGTCGAAGAGGCCTCGGCCTTGCGGGACAAACTAGAAACATGGGTTTCTGACAGCATCGGGTACGTCCTGCTGCTGCTGCAGCAACAGACGGCACTGCTGGCTGCCGCTGTTGCTGGTGTTGCTGCCGCACTCGATGCAAGGCGGCGTGCTAGTGCTGAGGCTGCCGCTGACACCGACATCATCAACGGTAACTGGCCAGAGGCATTCAACCTGGGAAGTGAGGCTGCAGTTGCTATGGTGCATGAACTGCTGGTGAGATGCCGGAGTGTGGAAACGGCCCTGGCCCTCCTTGACCATATGTCAGGTAAGGGTTTAGAACCCATTGCATCTGCTCTGCTATTGCGGCAAGAATACTGTCGTTGAATTGTGTCCCAAATGTCGACCACTTCTCGTACAATCATAATTGTTCTCTGTTGTGTCTGCTGCCTTGGCTTCTTCAAGTTGCATGCCTAAACATATATGTGCTGTACTGTATGCACTATGCTGTATGTGAGTGGGTGGTTTCCTGCCACCCACGAGTACTCATCATGTCAGCTTGGCAAATGGCAGATGTTACACTCACATAACGCCTTGAATTTTTTGCCCCACTGAAGATATGACTGGATGCAGGTGCAACACTATTCTTGATATGCATCGTGTACGCGTGTGTTTTGAATGCATGTAGGTGGATTCCCAGCAACCAAGGAGGTGTGGCAAGAAAAGGCGGGTGCCGTCTGCAGGGTGCTTGAGGGCACTATACGCACCACAGGCAGCTTGCACGCAGTCACAAGCAGCAGCAGCAGCAGCAGCGATGTGACAGCAGGGCCCAGTGTCTCTCAAGGGATGGTGAAGGCTCAGGAGCAACTGCTGCAGCAGCATCTGCAGCCAGCCCTCGGCAAACTCTTTGTTGCCATGCAGACGTGTGTGGGGCGCCTGTTCACCGTCAGGGAGGATATCGGTGCTGCTGCTATCACCCAGTCAGCATGCTGCTGCCTTGAGCACGGCTTAGAGCAGCGGCGGCTGCTGTTCTCCCTGTCTACCAGCTTTCTCAAGCTGTGTAGGGCCATGCCTGCTGAGACAGACGGGGAGGTGGTGGCGCAGGTGATGAAGTTTGCCTGGGATGCAGGGGAAATGCTGTCAGCAAAGCTGCAGCAGGGGTGCTACAGCCTCGCATGCATACGGGCGGCTGTAGCGCCCTGGATGGTGCTCACTGGCCGCTTCCTTGTTCTGATGGGGGAGATGCTGCGGGAACATACGGCAACAGCCTCTGGTGCTCTGGAAAAGCTACAGGCAGCCGCAGACAGCAGCAGCAGCAGCAGGGGTGTCGTTGGCAGCAACGGCGGCGGCAGCAGCAGCAAGGGGAAAGTGGGCTGTGGCCACGGCGGTGAGGACGACGAGGGGTCAGGCGCTTGCGGTTGCGTGGATTGTGAATGCGCTCAGGCGTGGAGGGGCATAGTGATGGGGTGCACACAGAAGGCAGCACAAGCAGTCACGCAGCTGCAGGGGGATCTGCAGCCTTGCTGGCTGCAGGGGGCGGCCAGGCAGCACACTGGTCACAAGCAGTTTCCAGATGCCGTGCAGCAGCAGCAGCAAAGTGCGCCGGGTCTGCTGCAGGTACACCACAAGCACCACCTGCAGCTACCTGGCGTCCCTTTTGCTGCCGTCAGTGGCAGCAGCAGCAGCACCGCTGCTGCCGCTGCCAGCGGCAGTGCTGCTGCTGGTAGGGTCTCTGGTGCGTGTGTTCTGCTGGGCGACCTGGACAGCTGGTATGCCTCACACTGCGTTGTGTTGGCGGCGAAGGTGGAGCCAGCACACGCCCTCGCCTGCAAGCTGTATGATGCTCTTGAGGCGGCTGTGGACGCGTCAGGCACCATACCAATGAGCTGCAGTCATGTTACAGGCAACGACCGTAGCAGCAGCAGCAGCAGCAGCAGCAGCAGCAGCAGCAGCAGCAGCAGCACCAGCAGCAGTAAGCAGCAGGGTGCGGTGGGGCGCTATGGAGAGCCTGTGCTATCGCTCACACACTCGCTGGTCGAGCTAATGCACTCGGGGCGCCTGCAGCAGCTAGACACTGCCTTGCAGGAGGCTGGTGTTGCCCTGTGCCAGCTGCTGCCGGTGCCGTGGTGCTGCAACAACCCCGCGTGTCAGGCGATGGCGGGTGACAGTGAGCTGCAGCTGGTGGGGGGCAAGGGCAGCGTGTGTGGCGGCTGCAAGGTGGCCAGGTGAGAGGCATTTGGTGCCTGTGGCCTAGAGGTGGGAGCTTGCAGTTTACTACTGAGGCTGACACATGTGGAAAATGCTGCTAGCAGTGCTGGAATGGCATGGTCGAGCACTGAGACTAGCTTTTTTTTCCTGCTGCGCATACAGCCAGGCATGCGCACTTTCTGTTACACCTTAACAGGTTCATCCTTCAGGTGCAGGCACCAGCACCGGTCCTACCATTACAAGCGCATCATAGCAGATGCATAGCAGAAAGGTGCAGACGTCGACATCACTCTCAGTTGTGCCTGTGGCTGCCTGCTGTATTCCCTGGCTGCAGGTACTGCGGGCGCGACTGCCAGAGAGCACACTGGCGAGAACACAAGGCGACATGCAAGGGGCTGGTGGTGAGGGCAGCAGCAGCCTAGCAGTAGCAGCAGCAGGAGCCCAGCAGCAGCAATGAGAGAAAGGTGGTGCGGCCCTTGTATTGGGGCGGCTCAGATGCGTATTGAAATGCTGCATGCAAATATCACACGTGTGCGGGTTTGAAATGATGCTACGCGTCTGCAGCACACGCCCAGCTTGCTCACATGGTGCTGTGCGGGTGCAGGCAGGTCGTGTGATGGGGCCTTGGAGACGGCAGTAACCTCAGCAGTGTTACACGGTGTGTTACGTCATGGACTGGTTGTATCCTGCCGGATTGTTGGTTCAACCAGCAGTGAGCCTCTGGCTACTGTTTGGGCTACTATTTTCTTGCCCTGCTCAAGTTCCATGGCTGATTCAATGCCTTTCGCCATTGACAGCAAGGTCAGGAATGTGACGCCCAAGGCTTCTGTATTGGTACCAGCCGCTGCTAGCGGCCCACTGGGGTTTTCTCCCTCAGTAGCTTGCGAGTACTGCCAGTGTGGGAGTAGGGCGGCCAGGTGCTGCAGAAGGCGGCACAGCCAGGGCCGTATCGGCAAGCTCAGTGCTTGACTTGGCAGTAGTTAGGGCTCGGCTCAGCTCAATGCGCCACTCTTGAACTCAATGCAAAGTTCTGATATCGTGCCCGAAATCAAGCACTGCAGTGCAGTGGTGTCGGTTGTGGTACTGCAGTACAGTGCAGCTGCATGGCACAGATTGTCACACACAAGGGCAAGGCTTGCCTCGGGTTGGCGTTCACAACAGCGCTGATAAGGCAGTGTCTGTACTTCATATAAGAGGGAGCAAAGGGGTGAAAGGGAGTGTGAAAACTCATTGTGACTACCTCCGACAACGGCTTATTGGACCCTACGTCGACGGTTGGCCAGTCGGGTGTTCTACAACCACTAGCATGAAATCACAAAACTCTCCACGTGGTTTTGTTGTTACCTGTTACACAGTTATTGTGTCCGCACATCGCAGCAGCAGCATGACGGATCTCGGATTTGCGCACCTGTGGCAGAGCCAGGAAATGTCCGATATGGAAATCATCATTTCAGTTGTTGAGGATGCACTTTCAGCGGCAAACGAGGCCACCGAGGCGCAGATCAGCAGGCACACGGTGCTGCAGCAGGCACACGGTGCTGCAGCAGGCACGTAAGTCGTCATACTTTGTCCAGCGTTGCCTGGTAGTTGGATCTGTTGAAACAATGTCAACAAAGTCGTTGTTGATGCTGGTAAGGAACCTGTGCACTTTCTCACGGTCCTGCATGTCTGGCACATATGAGCACAGCTTGTCAAACTCTGCCACAAAGTCAGGCAAGTTAGCATGCTGCTTTAGCTTATCTAAACGGTGCTGTGCCACGACTTCACTGCAGGCAGGGTCCCAGCGTTTGATGAGGCAATCGCTGAAGTTGGCAAACGTGATGGCACCGTATGTGGTGTCTGAATCGGCAGTGAGGGTCCTGCGGGTAGTAAGCCATGATCTTTTGGCTTCACCATGCAGGTACTCTCTGCAATTTGAATACGCTGGTGATCTGAATCGGCCAGTCGGGCTGTGTTTATGTAATCGGTGATTGACTGCAGCCAGTCGCGGATGTCCAGCTTATCCAGCTTAGCCAAGCCTGAATAGATGCTTGGCTTTGCCAGAGCTGATACAATCGCCTTACCGCGCGGAGGCGTCCAGCTGACGTTGTAAATCGGCGATTTGGGAGACGTAGGACTGCTTCTCCTCGAGCAGCTCCTCGTAGGCCAGGGTCTGGTTGTGAGAGAACTGCTGCAGAGACGCCAGTTCATCTTGGCAATCGTCCTTGGCACTCTCGGCCAGGGCAAGCTTGAGGTTGGAGTCGTCAATCGTGGCACGGGCCTTGTCAAGCTCTTCCTGCAGCTTGCGCTCAGCTGTAGCAGGACGAGCAGCACGGCGAGAATTGCGAGTAGAGCGTTTGTTAGTACGTTTGTAAGGCTTCTTGCGCTCAAGCAGCTGGTTGATGCGGTCCAAGTGGAATGCAATATCTGTATCCTCCAAATCGTCTGCATCAAGCTCATGTGCTGCATCGCTGCGTGCAATTGTGCCCTTCTGCTGCTGCTCAGGCTCGGAGTCGCTGCTGCTGTCTGCAGGCTTGGTAGGCGGCTTGGAATTCGTATCAGCGTCGCTGGAGGCTTGAGAATCGTTGGAAGACGATGGTTGCTGTTTATGTTTCTTACTTGAGCCGCCCCTGGCAAGCTGCCGGGCAGGAGACGAGGAGCGGGAGCGCTCAGCAGATTTGCTGTTGCCCTCCTCCTCGCTTGAAGACGAAACGAGCTTGTCCTCAGTCTCCTTGGACTTGTTTGGAACCGATTTGGAAGACGTGGGTTTGCTTTTCTTGCCCATCGGGCCAATTGTGGAGTAGTGCGGTGTGCGAGAGGCCGTGAAGGCCTAGGCCGCTCCGCTGCCAATGTTATGGTGGTCTCCCCCAGAGAGGAGGGAAGAGATAAGATACGTGTCCTTGAGACGAGTCGGGTTATGTGGATCGTGTGCCTACCTACACCAGCCTCCGGGCTAAGCCCTAGAAGATAGCCGGGACCCAGACGGGGGTCGGCAACTGGGGATCAAAGGACAAGGTAGTTCTGTGATAATCGATAAGAGACGGATAGGATAGTAATGGAGTCGTACTCGACAGGTATGCCAGTTACTGGACCTGATAGGATGTTCATGGGCAAGCCATATCCATGGCATAGCCTTGTAATCGCCTGGCAAGGGGTTATGGGTCATAACACTTGCACACAGCCCTATACTGAGCCAAAGCCGCTACTTCAGAGCAAGGGTAAGCTTCACAGGCTTTCAAAGGTACTCTCGTCACCGTTTATGATGTGTCAGCAAGCGAAGCTTCAGCGTTGGCCGCTGGTACTTCCCACGTTGTCTGTACACCCCTAACCCACCGCTACTCGCCGCTGCTGCACAATCCACCTGCACAGATGCAATGGTTGGCGCAGTCAGACGCAAAGGAGCAGCCACTCATGCAGACCCAGCAGCGCAGCAGCAGCAACACAAGCGGCAGGCAAAGGACTGGTCACCATCGCTCTTCCAGCGCAAGCTACGATCCAGCACAAGGCATGCTTGCAGGGCTGTAACCTTTCAGCCCAGGCCTAAATAATGGGGGAGTATGTTACATGGACATTTTCGCCAAACAACAATGGCATTGCCCACCAGGATCGAGCCAGGTGAACCTCATAAGTTGTCTCCCCTGCGGTGGTTTGCACCACCTACACCGGGTTGACCAAAGAAGGCAGAACCACCAGAATTGCAGCAAGTGCCAGCCATGCTAGGAACCTATTGTGTGCAGAGATGAGGGCAGGCAACTATACCAGTGTGGACACAAGAAACAGAACAAAGTCAGTCAAATACCCATAGTAAGGCCAAGCAAGCGTGCTCTGCGCACTTTCATTTTGTACAAAGTGTGTGCCAGGGCCGACTGTTCGGCATGTTGAAACACAGTAGCAACACAATCTTGGTCACCCAACTGGACTGAAGCCGGGTCAGCAAAGGCTGGGCAGGCGGTGCGCAGATCATCATACACGGGACATTCAAGAATGAAGTGCTTTAGATCTTCAACATTGTTGCTGGTGCCAGTACGGGCCAGCACAGCAGCGCGGTTGGCCAGCGAAGCGTCCTGACCAGAGCACAAACGACAGATGCGATCCGCCCTTGGGACAGACTCCCTACGCTTGCGACCCTGCTCAATTTCAAGATGTGCAGAGCCAACACGCAACTGCGCCAGGTTTTGTGCCACGTTGAAAGACAAGCACAACTTCATATGCGGGGCTGCATGGTCTCTAGAGAAAGGATCAAAGCCAGGGTCAAGAGGGTATACCCATGCATGGTGTGTAAGCCTGTGAATGCCGGCAGACGGTGCAGTGCGAGGGCTGCCTTCTGTAAGACCCTGCCACCTATCACGGAACAGGCCAGCCAAGGCAGCCTGCACAGCTGACTCCTGCCACCGCTGCTGCAACACCCACTCCAAAGGCTGCTGCCGCCAGCTACTATCAAGGAGCTGCAAGCCAGACATAGTGTGCAACACACCATACGACCAGCAACGCTGACAGCCATCCAAGGCCAACATAACGTCCTCGCGCCACACACACTGGCCAGTGACCTGGGCTCCTCATCACGCGAATCCGACAGCTTGGTCCACCACCGCGCAGCCAGGACTACCCAGTGGTACATGACGGGAATGCGGTGCAGGTCCCGGTATAATACATCCTTGGCAACCCCTTTGATGGATCCTGTCATGATCCTCAGGAACGAGGTGTGCACACTCTCGGCTTGTGTGTCGTACGGTGCGGAGTGCAGGCGCTTCACAAACATTGCCGGGCCCCAGATATGCGACGCATATGACAACACAGGCTCGACCAAAATATCAAACATTCTGCACTTGATGTCAAACTGGGTGAGGCAAGCCCGACGACAGCGCGTCAGCATGGCATGCATGGCTTTGCTGCCGGAAACTGCCAGCGCGTCCGACGCCCCCAGAAGCCCCCGAGTGGCATGCACACGCACGCCCAGATACACGTACTCTGATTGCAGCGCAATTTCACGGCCCCGAAACACAAGGCGAAACCCTGCAGGCACCCTCAAGTGTTGCGGGCGGAAACACACGACACAAGTCTTGTGCGGCGCAAGGTTCACCTCCATATCAAACAATGTGCAGAAGACATCAAGCACATCCACGATCTGCTGTATCTCGCAGGCCTCGAAGCTGAGCAACCCCACGTCGTCAGCATACATCACGTCAGGCACCTTAAGTCCACTCAGCACTGGCCCTGCCCCCGGCAACTTGAGCCTGATCAGGTAATGCAGCAACTCAATAAACAGGCCGAACAAGAGGGGGCTCAGCTCACTCCCCTGCTTTGTGCCAGACACTGTGGGGAAGGCGTCCCCAAGCTCCCCATTGACTGCCACCTGACAGCACACCCGATCATACAACGCCACCAACATGTCCAGAAAGGGATAATGGCTGACCTGACACTTCAGCAGCAGGTGCAGGCAGCAGTGCTGGCAGACATGTGGCAGCTGCCTGGAACCAGCCAAGCAGCGGTAGAGATACTTCAGGCAGCAGCAACAAGTGCAGCAATGCTACCAGCTGTGCTAGAGCAGCTGCTGGGCTTGGAAGCAGTGCCTCACTTCCTGCTGCCATTGTTTGAGCAAGCATGCTGCCATTGTTTGAGCAATGCGCATTGCTCAGCAAGTACGGGAACCTCCAGGCGGTTTGGGCCCGAGCAGTGCAGGACTGCAGGAGTCGCTTCTTGCACTGCCCCTGTGTGCCATGGAGCTGCTGCTGGCATCAGACAAGCTCAAGGTGAGGGCCTCAACCCCCCGGGGGCGGTTGAGATTTCAAAGATCCACTGTGTCAGCGTGATCAGAAATTGTTTCATAATACAGCGGCAGAACTGTACAACCTGCAAGCCGATGTGGCGCGGGGTAGTGGTGGGGTGGTGTGACTCACCTGAGGCCTGAGGCGGCGACTCGACTGAGTCTTGCCCACCAGGGTGGACCAAGTTGAGGAGTCACCAGTGGTGTTTTGCCCACTGATTCAATCGGTTGTGTGGCCCTGTTACAGCGCTGTCAGACGCTGAGCTTGGTGAGGGTCTGGTCGTCCGACAAATGGACAATGCACCCAGTGCAAGTCAACAGGCCCTCAGCAAAAAAACTGTGACTTGAGCTCAAGCGAGTGCCACTGGGCCAGCTATTGTCAACAAGGATATGTCTAGCACACACAGAAGTCACACGGCATGATGCCGCATAGCTGATCACAGAGTCTACATGCCAGGATGCTGAATGGCCTCATAGCCTATAGGCTAACCGTCAGATGGCATCCTCAGTGTTACCAAGCCTGCCGGTTGTTGAATGTTGCCCATGCTGTGCTCCCTGTTTTCAGGTCGACTCAGAGGACACAGTGCTGTTCACAGCCCAAGCCTACGCTGACAAGCAGGTCATTGGCGAAGAACCAGCAGGCACCCTTGCACACCTCATCCGCTGCCCCCACCTGTCACAGCTTTGGCTGTCAGCATCAGTTTTATCAGACAATGCAGACAAGCTGCTGCTGCAAGGACTGCAGCCTCAGCTGAAGCGGCTGCTGCTGCTGAAGCAGGCGCATGGCAAAAGCCTGAGTGCTGGTGACATCAAGGAGGGTGTCCCTGGTGCACCTGCCGGCTGGTTGCTGCCTGTGCGTGACATCCAGCCAGTCAGCAGTGCAAAGCTGGATTGGGAGGTGGATGTGGCAGCAATCAGGCAGGCAACAACAGATTGCGCCATTCAGAAGCAGACAATCAAGCAGTTGTCACCAACCAGCTGCTTGTTGGGTGGGTTGAGGTGGAGCTTGCAGCTGCATTGTGATTGGGATGCCAGCAGAAAGGGCTGCCGGGTTGGTGTTTATACACATGCCACCAACCTACCAGCTGGCACATTGTTCCGTTGCACAAACAGCGTGGAGTGTGTTGGGCTGGTTGCATTTGACCACATCTCCAACACCCCAGACCTCTTTTCCACTGCCAATGGGCCTTGGGGCTGGCCTGACTTCTTCAGGGTTGGTTCATGTCTGGTGGGTTTGATGAGGCTGCCTGGGCTGCCAAGAGGCTGCCCACAACAGGCAGCATCAAGCTGCGGCTGACCGTCAGGGATGTGGGCGTGTAGGCCGCTGAAGCCTTCAGTCGGGCGCCCACTACTGAGGCATGTTATCATATTTTGTTTCACCATGTAGCCTAATTAATCTGCACGCTTGGCAAGCTCAGCGTGAGTTCGGTTTTGGAGTCCTGATTGGTGCGATATTTGTTGCCAGCCTGCACGCAGAGTCCTGACTGGTGCACTGCCAGCTGCCCGCCAGTGTGCCTGGCTCATGCAGAAACCAGCTGCCTGAGTGTTGTATCTCAGCTTGACCACCTTTTGACCACTATGTGTCGGGGCACTAGTGGTGCATCCTACTAGTAGTCCATGCGTAGTCCATGCGTTTCAAATCTGCCATGCGCCCGGAGCATCAGGTGATACATGGGGGACCTGGATACGCAGCCAGCACATGTAGATGCGTCAAATGTGTGTATATGCATTGTGCCTGGCGCTGTAGAGGCCCTGGCAAGCTGGGCAATTGGCATGTCATGCATACAGCAATGCACAGTGTGGACATCGTACTTGAGGTGGGCTTTTTCAAAAAGCAAGTTGCTGGGTGCATGCACTGTAGGGTTGGCAGCTTGTGCATTATCCTGTGTTTGCTGTGCTGGGCAAAAATCAGTTGCGCCTCAGAGCCTTTGATGACGATGATCGTGGGCAGCTTGTGTTTGCAGCTGCACACATCGGCTCAATGCTGCATTGGCGGCTTGTGGTTTAGGGGGGGGGGGGGGGGGGGGGGGGGGGGGGGGGGGGGGGGGGGGTGTTACAAGTGGACACTTTCACCGCTGAGCGGTACTCTCCACACTATGCTCTGCATCTGCAGTCAGGTGGGGTCAGCGCCAAGGTTGATGGTTGCTGCTGAGCACTGTTGTACACCCGGCACCCACATGTTGCATGCCAAAAGCCTGTGTGATAAGTCCAGAGGCAGGCACTGTCGGCATGCTTTCAGCTGCCAGGATTAAATTGGATTACACAACGGTTGGCAGCTTGCCCTTGCAAGCGGCTGCAAAGAACTGGTGGCAAAGGGCAGCAGCTGAGCAGCAGCAGAGCCTA
>VIIQ02000298.1:0-86963 GCA_007449985.2 Desmodesmus armatus
GGTTGTAATCAACTGCACAGCACATGGCACTCCACGCGAAATTGCATGATGTGTATTTATGCTTGAGACATCGTTTTGAACCCCCCCCCCCTTCATGCCAAGTTTCAGTGCAACCAAAATCGGCCGCAACAGCACCACAGTGGTTCCCATGTGGCTGGTGCATTTCATTGCTCACGCGCCCAAACACATACTTGCTGAATGGCGACTGCTTGTTCTGAGATCAAGACAGAGTTACCGCAACCATCTTTGCCCCTCCCCTTCCTCTTGCCCCCCATATGCCCTGCATCAGGTCTGCCAAAGTCTCACACATCAACACCACACTGCATTTTGTGCTACTGGAGGGTGTAATCAACTGCACAGCACATGGCACTCCACGCAAATTGCATGATGTGTATTTATGCTTGAGACATCGTTTTGAACCCCCCCCCCATTCATGCCAAGTTTCAGTGCAACCAAAATCGGCCGCATCAGCACCACAGTGGTTCCCATGTGGCTGGTGCATTTCATTGCTCACGCGCCCAGAACACATACTTGCTGAATGGCGACTGCTTGTTCCGAGATCCAGACAGAGTTACCGGCAACCATCTTTGCCCCTCCCCCTCCTCTTGCCCCCCATATCCCCTGCATCAGGTCTGCCAAAGTCTCACACATCAACACCACACTGCATTTTGTGCTACTGGAGGTTGTAATCAACTGCACAGCACATGGCACTCCACGCTAAATTGCATGATGTGTATTTATGCTTGAGACATCGTTTTGAAGCCCCCCCCCTTCATGTGGTTTCAGTGCAACCAAAATCGGCCGCATCAGCACCACAGTGGTTCCCATGTGGCTGGTGCATTTCATTGCTCACGTTCCCAGAACATACTTGCTGAATGGCGACTGCTTGTTCTGAGATCAAGACAGAGTTACCGGAAACCATCATTGCCCCTCCCCCTCCTCTTGCCCCCCATATGCCCTGCATCAGGTCTGCCAAAGTCTCACACATCAACACCACACTGCATTTCATGCTACTGGAGGTTGTAATCAACTGCACAGCACATGGCACTCCACGCGAAATTGCATGATGTGTATTTATGCTTGAGACATCGTTTTGAACCCCCCCCCCTTCATGCCAAGTTTCAGTGCAACCAAAATCGGCCGCATCAGCACCACAGTGGTTCCCATGTGGCTGGTGCATTTCATTGCTCACGCGCCCAGAACACATACTTGCTGAATGGCGACTGCTTGTTCTGAGATCAAGACAGAGTTACCGGCAACCATCTTTGCCCCTCCCCCTCCTCTTGCCCCCCATATGCCCTGCATCAGGTCTGCCAAAGTCTCACACATCAACACCGTGTGCAGTGTGGTACCACACTGCATTTTGTGCTACTGGGGTTGTAATCAACTGCACAGCACATGGCACTCCACGCGAAATTGCATGATGTGTATTTATGCTTGAGACATCGTTTTGAACCCCCCCCCCTTCATGCCAAGTTTCAGTGCAACCAAAATCGGCCGCATCAGCACCACAGTGGTTCCCATGTGGCTGGTGCATTTCATTGCTCACGCGCCCAGAACACATACTTGCTGAATGGCGACTGCTTGTTCAGAGATCAAGACAGAGTTACCGGCAACCATCTTTGCCCCTCCCCCTCCTCTTGCCCCCCATATGCCCTGCATCAGGTCTGCCAAAGTCTCACACATCAACACCACACTGCATTTTGTGCTACTGGAGGTTGTAATCAACTGCACAGCACATGGCACTCCACGCGAAATTGCATGATGTGTATTTATGCTTGAGACATCGTTTTGAACCCCCCCCCCTTCATGCCAAGTTTCAGTGCAACCAAAATCGGCCGCATCAGCACCACAGTGGTTCCCATGTGGCTGGTGCATTTCATTGCTCACGCGCCCAGAACACATACTTGCTGAATGGCGACTGCTTGTTCTGAGATCAAGACAGAGTTACCGGAAACCATCTTTGCCCCTCCCCCTCCTCTTGCCCCCCATATGCCCTGCATCAGGTCTGCCAAAGTCTCACACATCAACACCACACTGCATTTCATGCTACTGGAGGTTGTAATCAACTGCACAGCACATGGCACTCCACGCGAAATTGCATGATGTGTATTTATGCTTGAGACATCGTTTTGAACCCCCCCCCCCTCATGCCAAGTTTCAGTGCAACCAAAATCGGCCGCATCAGCACCACAGTGGTTCCCATGTGGCTGGTGCATTTCATTGCTCACGCGCCCAGAACACATACTTGCTGAATGGCGACTGCTTGTTCTGAGATCAAGACAGAGTTACCGGCAACCATCTTTGCCCCTCCCCCTCCTCTTGCCCCCCATATGCCCTGCATCAGGTCTGCCAAAGTCTCACACATCAACACCGTGTGCAGTGTGGTACCACACTGCATTTCATCCTACTGGGGTTGTAATCAACTGCACAGCACATGGCACTCCACGCGAAATTGCATGATGTGTATTTATGCTTGAGACATCGTTTTGAACCCCCCCCCCTCATGCCAAGTTTCAGTGCAACCAAAATCGGCCGCATCAGCACCACAGTGGTTCCCATGTGGCTGGTGCATTTCATTGCTCACGCGCCCAGAACACATACTTGCTGAATGGCGACTGCTTGTTCTGAGATCAAGACAGAGTTACCGGCAACCATCTTTGCCCCTCCCCCTCCTCTTGCCCCCCATATGCCCTGCATCAGGTCTGCCAAAGTCTCACACATCAACACCGGTGTGCAGTGTGGTACCACACTGCATTTCATCCTACTGGGGGTTGTAATCAACTGCACAGCACATGGCACTCCACGCAAAATTGCATGATGTGTATTTATGCTTGAGACATCGTTTTGAACCCCCCCCCCTCATGCCAAGTTTCAGTGCAACCAAAATCGGCCGCATCAGCACCACAGTGGTTCCCATGTGGCTGGTGCATTTCATTGCTCACGCGCCCAGAACACATACTTGCTGAATGGCGACTGCTTGTTCAGAGATCAAGACAGAGTTACCGGCAACCATCTTTGCCCCTCCCCCTCCTCTTGCCCCCCATATGCCCTGCATCAGGTCTGCCAAAGTCTCACACATCAACACCGTGTGCAGTGTGGTACCACACTGCATTTCATCCTACTGGGGGTTGTAATCAACTGCACAGCACATGGCACTCCACGCGAAATTGCATGATGTGTATTTATGCTTGAGACATCGTTTTGAACCCCCCCCCCTTCATGCCAAGTTTCAGTGCAACCAAAATCGGCCGCATCAGCACCACAGTGGTTCCCATGTGGCTGGTGCATTTCATTGCTCACGCGCCCAGAACACATACTTGCTGAATGGCGACTGCTTGTTCAGAGATCAAGACAGAGTTACCGGCAACCATCTTTGCCCCTCCCCCTCCTCTTGCCCCCCATATGCCCTGCATCAGGTCTGCCAAAGTCTCACACATCAACACCACAGTGTGGTACCACACTGCATTTCATGCTACTGGGGTTGTAATCAACTGCACAGCACATGGCACTCCACGCGAAATTGCATGATGTGTATTTATGCTTGAGACATCGTTTTGAACCCCCCCCCCTCATGCCAAGTTTCAGTGCAACCAAAATCGGCCGCATCAGCACCACAGTGGTTCCCATGTGGCTGGTGCATTTCATTGCTCACGCGCCCAGAACACATACTTGCTGAATGGCGACTGCTTGTTCAGAGATCAAGACAGAGTTACCGGCAACCATCTTTGCCCCTCCCCCTCCTCTTGCCCCCCATATGCCCTGCATCAGGTCTGCCAAAGTCTCACACATCAACACCACACTGCATTTGTGCTACTGGAGGTTGTAATCAACTGCACAGCACATGGCACTCCACGCGAAATTGCATGATGTGTATTTATGCTTGAGACATCGTTTTGAACCCCCCCCCCCTCATGCCAAGTTTCAGTGCAACCAAAATCGGCCGCATCAGCACCACAGTGGTTCCCATGTGGCTGGTGCATTTCATTGCTCACGCGCCCAGAACACATACTTGCTGAATGGCGACTGCTTGTTCAGAGATCAAGACAGAGTTACCGGCAACCATCTTTGCCCCTCCCCCTCCTCTTGCCCCCCATATGCCCTGCATCAGGTCTGCCAAAGTCTCACACATCAACACCACACTGCATTTTGTGCTACTGGAGGTTGTAATCAACTGCACAGCACATGGCACTCCACGCGAAATTGCATGATGTGTATTTATGCTTGAGACATCGTTTTGAACCCCCCCCCCCTCATGCCAAGTTTCAGTGCAACCAAAATCGGCCGCATCAGCACCACAGTGGTTCCCATGTGGCTGGTGCATTTCATTGCTCACGCGCCCAGAACACATACTTGCTGAATGGCGACTGCTTGTTCAGAGATCAAGACAGAGTTACCGGCAACCATCTTTGCCCCTCCCCCTCCTCTTGCCCCCCATATGCCCTGCATCAGGTCTGCCAAAGTCTCACACATCAACACCACCACTGCATTTCATCCTACTGGGGGTTGTAATCAACTGCACAGCACATGGCACTCCACGCAAAATTGCATGATGTGTATTTATGCTTGAGACATCGTTTTGAACCCCCCCCCCTCATGCCAAGTTTCAGTGCAACCAAAATCGGCCGCATCAGCACCACAGTGGTTCCCATGTGGCTGGTGCATTTCATTGCTCACGCGCCCAGAACACATACTTGCTGAATGGCGACTGCTTGTTCAGAGATCAAGACAGAGTTACCGGCAACCATCTTTGCCCCTCCCCCTCCTCTTGCCCCCCATATGCCCTGCATCAGGTCTGCCAAAGTCTCACACATCAACACCGGTGTGCAGTGTGGTACCACACTGCATTTCATCCTACTGGGGGTTGTAATCAACTGCACAGCACATGGCACTCCACGCAAAATTGCATGATGTGTATTTATGCTTGAGACATCGTTTTGAACCCCCCCCCCCTCATGCCAAGTTTCAGTGCAACCAAAATCGGCCGCATCAGCACCACAGTGGTTCCCATGTGGCTGGTGCATTTCATTGCTCACGCGCCCAGAACACATACTTGCTGAATGGCGACTGCTTGTTCAGAGATCAAGACAGAGTTACAGGCAACCATCTTTGCCCCTCCCCCTCCTCTTGCCCCCCATATGCCCTGCATCAGGTCTGCCAAAGTCTCACACATCAACACCGGTGTGCAGTGTGGTACCACACTGCATTTCATCCTACTGGGGGTTGTAATCAACTGCACAGCACATGGCACTCCACGCGAAATTGCATGATGTGTATTTATGCTTGAGACATCGTTTTGAACCCCCCCCCCCTCATGCCAAGTTTCAGTGCAACCAAAATCGGCCGCATCAGCACCACAGTGGTTCCCATGTGGCTGGTGCATTTCATTGCTCACGCGCCCAGAACACATACTTGCTGAATGGCGACTGCTTGTTCAGAGATCAAGACAGAGTTACCGGCAACCATCTTTGCCCCTCCCCCTCCTCTTGCCCCCCATATGCCCTGCATCAGGTCTGCCAAAGTCTCACACATCAACACCACAGTGCCACACTGCATTTGTGCTACTGGAGGTTGTAATCAACTGCACAGCACATGGCACTCCACGCGAAATTGCATGATGTGTATTTATGCTTGAGACATCGTTTTGAACCCCCCCCCCTCATGCCAAGTTTCAGTGCAACCAAAATCGGCCGCATCAGCACCACAGTGGTTCCCATGTGGCTGGTGCATTTCATTGCTCACGCGCCCAGAACACATACTTGCTGAATGGCGACTGCTTGTTCTGAGATCAAGACAGAGTTACCGGCAACCATCTTTGCCCCTCCCCCTCCTCTTGCCCCCCATATGCCCTGCATCAGGTCTGCCAAAGTCTCACACATCAACACCACACTGCATTTTGTGCTACTGGAGGTTGTAATCAACTGCACAGCACATGGCACTCCACGCGAAATTGCATGATGTGTATTTATGCTTGAGACATCGTTTTGAACCCCCCCCCCCTCATGCCAAGTTTCAGTGCAACCAAAATCGGCCGCATCAGCACCACAGTGGTTCCCATGTGGCTGGTGCATTTCATTGCTCACGCGCCCAGAACACATACTTGCTGAATGGCGACTGCTTGTTCAGAGATCAAGACAGAGTTACCGGCAACCATCTTTGCCCCTCCCCCTCCTCTTGCCCCCCATATGCCCTGCATCAGGTCTGCCAAAGTCTCACACATCAACACCACACTGCATTTTGTGCTACTGGAGGTTGTAATCAACTGCACAGCACATGGCACTCCACGCGAAATTGCATGATGTGTATTTATGCTTGAGACATCGTTTTGAACCCCCCCCCCCTCATGCCAAGTTTCAGTGCAACCAAAATCGGCCGCATCAGCACCACAGTGGTTCCCATGTGGCTGGTGCATTTCATTGCTCACGCGCCCAGAACACATACTTGCTGAATGGCGACTGCTTGTTCAGAGATCAAGACAGAGTTACCGGCAACCATCTTTGCCCCTCCCCCTCCTCTTGCCCCCCATATGCCCTGCATCAGGTCTGCCAAAGTCTCACACATCAACACCACACTGCATTTTGTGCTACTGGAGGTTGTAATCAACTGCACAGCACATGGCACTCCACGCGAAATTGCATGATGTGTATTTATGCTTGAGACATCGTTTTGAACCCCCCCCCCTCATGCCAAGTTTCAGTGCAACCAAAATCGGCCGCATCAGCACCACAGTGGTTCCCATGTGGCTGGTGCATTTCATTGCTCACGTGCCCAGAACACATACTTGCTGAATGGCGACTGCTTGTTCAGAGATCAAGACAGAGTTACAGGAAACCATCATTGCCCCTCCCCCTCCTCTTGCCCCCCATATGCCCTGCATCAGGTCTGCCAAAGTCTCACACATCAACACCAGTGTGCAGTGTGGTACCACACTGCATTTCATCCTACTGGGGTTGTAATCAACTGCACAGCACATGGCACTCCACGCGAAATTGCATGATGTGTATTTATGCTTGAGACATCGTTTTGAACCCCCCCCCCCTCATGCCAAGTTTCAGTGCAACCAAAATCGGCCGCATCAGCACCACAGTGGTTCCCATGTGGCTGGTGCATTTCATTGCTCACGCGCCCAGAACACATACTTGCTGAATGGCGACTGCTTGTTCAGAGATCAAGACAGAGTTACCGGCAACCATCTTTGCCCCTCCCCCTCCTCTTGCCCCCCATATGCCCTGCATCAGGTCTGCCAAAGTCTCACACATCAACACCACACTGCATTTTGTGCTACTGGAGGTTGTAATCAACTGCACAGCACATGGCACTCCACGCGAAATTGCATGATGTGTATTTATGCTTGAGACATCGTTTTGAACCCCCCCCCCTCATGCCAAGTTTCAGTGCAACCAAAATCGGCCGCATCAGCACCACAGTGGTTCCCATGTGGCTGGTGCATTTCATTGCTCACGCGCCCAGAACACATACTTGCTGAATGGCGACTGCTTGTTCTGAGATCAAGACAGAGTTACCGGCAACCATCTTTGCCCCTCCCCCTCCTCTTGCCCCCCATATGCCCTGCATCAGGTCTGCCAAAGTCTCACACATCAACACCACACTGCATTTTGTGCTACTGGAGGTTGTAATCAACTGCACAGCACATGGCACTCCACGCGAAATTGCATGATGTGTATTTATGCTTGAGACATCGTTTTGAACCCCCCCCCCCTCATGCCAAGTTTCAGTGCAACCAAAATCGGCCGCATCAGCACCACAGTGGTTCCCATGTGGCTGGTGCATTTCATTGCTCACGCGCCCAGAACACATACTTGCTGAATGGCGACTGCTTGTTCAGAGATCAAGACAGAGTTACCGGCAACCATCTTTGCCCCTCCCCCTCCTCTTGCCCCCCATATGCCCTGCATCAGGTCTGCCAAAGTCTCACACATCAACACCACACTGCATTTTGTGCTACTGGAGGTTGTAATCAACTGCACAGCACATGGCACTCCACGCGAAATTGCATGATGTGTATTTATGCTTGAGACATCGTTTTGAACCCCCCCCCCCTCATGCCAAGTTTCAGTGCAACCAAAATCGGCCGCATCAGCACCACAGTGGTTCCCATGTGGCTGGTGCATTTCATTGCTCACGCGCCCAGAACACATACTTGCTGAATGGCGACTGCTTGTTCAGAGATCAAGACAGAGTTACCGGCAACCATCTTTGCCCCTCCCCCTCCTCTTGCCCCCCATATGCCCTGCATCAGGTCTGCCAAAGTCTCACACATCAACACCACACTGCATTTTGTGCTACTGGAGGTTGTAATCAACTGCACAGCACATGGCACTCCACGCGAAATTGCATGATGTGTATTTATGCTTGAGACATCGTTTTGAACCCCCCCCCCCCTCATGCCAAGTTTCAGTGCAACCAAAATCGGCCGCATCAGCACCACAGTGGTTCCCATGTGGCTGGTGCATTTCATTGCTCACGCGCCCAGAACACATACTTGCTGAATGGCGACTGCTTGTTCAGAGATCAAGACAGAGTTACCGGCAACCATCTTTGCCCCTCCCCCTCCTCTTGCCCCCCATATGCCCTGCATCAGGTCTGCCAAAGTCTCACACATCAACACCACACTGCATTTTGTGCTACTGGAGGTTGTAATCAACTGCACAGCACATGGCACTCCACGCGAAATTGCATGATGTGTATTTATGCTTGAGACATCGTTTTGAACCCCCCCCCCCTCATGCCAAGTTTCAGTGCAACCAAAATCGGCCGCATCAGCACCACAGTGGTTCCCATGTGGCTGGTGCATTTCATTGCTCACGCGCCCAGAACACATACTTGCTGAATGGCGACTGCTTGTTCTGAGATCAAGACAGAGTTACCGGCAACCATCTTTGCCCCTCCCCCTCCTCTTGCCCCCCATATGCCCTGCATCAGGTCTGCCAAAGTCTCACACATCAACACCACACTGCATTTTGTGCTACTGGAGGTTGTAATCAACTGCACAGCACATGGCACTCCACGCGAAATTGCATGATGTGTATTTATGCTTGAGACATCGTTTTGAACCCCCCCCCTCATGCCAAGTTTCAGTGCAACCAAAATCGGCCGCATCAGCACCACAGTGGTTCCCATGTGGCTGGTGCATTTCATTGCTCACGCGCCCAGAACACATACTTGCTGAATGGCGACTGCTTGTTCAGAGATCAAGACAGAGTTACAGGAAACCATCATTGCCCCTCCCCCTCCTCTTGCCCCCCATATGCCCTGCATCAGGTCTGCCAAAGTCTCACACATCAACACCGGTGTGCAGTGTGGTACCACACTGCATTTCATCCTACTGGGGGTTGTAATCAACTGCACAGCACATGGCACTCCACGCAAAATTGCATGATGTGTATTTATGCTTGAGACATCGTTTTGAACCCCCCCCCCCCTCATGCCAAGTTTCAGTGCAACCAAAATCGGCCGCATCAGCACCACAGTGGTTCCCATGTGGCTGGTGCATTTCATTGCTCACGCGCCCAGAACACATACTTGCTGAATGGCGACTGCTTGTTCTGAGATCAAGACAGAGTTACCGGCAACCATCTTTGCCCCTCCCCCTCCTCTTGCCCCCCATATGCCCTGCATCAGGTCTGCCAAAGTCTCACACATCAACACCGGTGTGCAGTGTGGTACCACACTGCATTTCATCCTACTGGGGGTTGTAATCAACTGCACAGCACATGGCACTCCACGCAAAATTGCATGATGTGTATTTATGCTTGAGACATCGTTTTGACCCCCCCCCCCCCCCTTCATGCCAAGTTTCAGTGCAACCAAAATCGGCCGCAACAGCACCACAGTGGTTCCCATGTGGCTGGTGCATTTCATTGCTCACGTGCCCAGAGCACATACTTGCTGAATGACGACTGCTTGTTCAGAGATCAAGACAGAGTTACAGGAAACCATCATTGCCCCTCCCCCTCCTCTTGCCCCCCATATGCCCTGCATCAGGTCTGCCAAAGTCTCACACATCAACACCAGTGTGCAGTGTGGTACCACACTGCATTTCATCCTACTGGGGGTAGTAATCAACTGCACAGCACATGGCACTCCACGCGAAATTGCATGATGTGTATTTATGCTTGAGACATCGTTTTGAACCCCCCCCCCTCATGCCAAGTTTCAGTGCAACCAAAATCGGCCGCATCAGCACCACAGTGGTTCCCATGTGGCTGGTGCATTTCATTGCTCACGCGCCCAGAACACATACTTGCTGAATGGCGACTGCTTGTTCAGAGATCAAGACAGAGTTACCGGCAACCATCTTTGCCCCTCCCCCTCCTCTTGCCCCCCATATGCCCTGCATCAGGTCTGCCAAAGTCTCACACATCAACACCACACTGCATTTTGTGCTACTGGAGGTTGTAATCAACTGCACAGCACATGGCACTCCACGCGAAATTGCATGATGTGTATTTATGCTTGAGACATCGTTTTGACCCCCCCCCCCCCTTCATGCCAAGTTTCAGTGCAACCAAAATCGGCCGCAACAGCACCACAGTGGTTCCCATGTGGCTGGTGCATTTCATTGCTCACGTGCCCAGAGCACATACTTGCTGAATGACGACTGCTTGTTCAGAGATCAAGACAGAGTTACAGGAAACCATCATTGCCCCTCCCCCTCCTCTTGCCCCCCATATGCCCTGCATCAGGTCTGCCAAAGTCTCACACATCAACACCAGTGTGCAGTGTGGTACCACACTGCATTTCATCCTACTGGGGTAGTAATCAACTGCACAGCACATGGCACTCCACGCGAAATTGCATGATGTGTATTTATGCTTGAGACATCGTTTTGAACCCCCCCCTCATGCCAAGTTTCAGTGCAACCAAAATCGGCCGCATCAGCACCACAGTGGTTCCCATGTGGCTGGTGCATTTCATTGCTCACGCGCCCAGAACACATACTTGCTGAATGGCGACTGCTTGTTCAGAGATCAAGACAGAGTTACCGGCAACCATCTTTGCCCCTCCCCCTCCTCTTGCCCCCCATATGCCCTGCATCAGGTCTGCCAAAGTCTCACACATCAACACCACACTGCATTTTGTGCTACTGGAGGTTGTAATCAACTGCACAGCACATGGCACTCTACGCGAAATTGCATGATGTGTATTTATGCTTGAGACATCGTTTTGAACCCCCCCCCCTCATGCCAAGTTTCAGTGCAACCAAAATCGGCCGCATCAGCACCACAGTGGTTCCCATGTGGCTGGTGCATTTCATTGCTCACGCGCCCAGAACACATACTTGCTGAATGGCGACTGCTTGTTCAGAGATCAAGACAGAGTTACCGGCAACCATCTTTGCCCCTCCCCCTCCTCTTGCCCCCCATATGCCCTGCATCAGGTCTGCCAAAGTCTCACACATCAACACCGGTGTGCAGTGTGGTACCACACTGCATTTCATCCTACTGGGGGTTGTAATCAACTGCACAGCACATGGCACTCCACGCAAAATTGCATGATGTGTATTTATGCTTGAGACATCGTTTTGAACCCCCCCCCCCCTCATGCCAAGTTTCAGTGCAACCAAAATCGGCCGCATCAGCACCACAGTGGTTCCCATGTGGCTGGTGCATTTCATTGCTCACGCGCCCAGAACACATACTTGCTGAATGGCGACTGCTTGTTCAGAGATCAAGACAGAGTTACCGGCAACCATCTTTGCCCCTCCCCCTCCTCTTGCCCCCCATATGCCCTGCATCAGGTCTGCCAAAGTCTCACACATCAACACCGGTGTGCAGTGTGGTACCACACTGCATTTCATCCTACTGGGGGTTGTAATCAACTGCACAGCACATGGCACTCCACGCAAAATTGCATGATGTGTATTTATGCTTGAGACATCGTTTTGACCCCCCCCCCCCTTCATGCCAAGTTTCAGTGCAACCAAAATCGGCCGCAACAGCACCACAGTGGTTCCCATGTGGCTGGTGCATTTCATTGCTCACGTGCCCAGAGCACATACTTGCTGAATGACGACTGCTTGTTCAGAGATCAAGACAGAGTTACAGGAAACCATCATTGCCCCTCCCCCTCCTCTTGCCCCCCATATGCCCTGCATCAGGTCTGCCAAAGTCTCACACATCAACACCAGTGTGCAGTGTGGTACCACACTGCATTTCATCCTACTGGGGGTAGTAATCAACTGCACAGCACATGGCACTCCACGCGAAATTGCATGATGTGTATTTATGCTTGAGACATCGTTTTGAACCCCCCCCCCCTCATGCCAAGTTTCAGTGCAACCAAAATCGGCCGCATCAGCACCACAGTGGTTCCCATGTGGCTGGTGCATTTCATTGCTCACGCGCCCAGAACACATACTTGCTGAATGGCGACTGCTTGTTCAGAGATCAAGACAGAGTTACCGGCAACCATCTTTGCCCCTCCCCCTCCTCTTGCCCCCCATATGCCCTGCATCAGGTCTGCCAAAGTCTCACACATCAACACCAGTGTGCAGTGTGGTACCACACTGCATTTCATCCTACTGGGGGTAGTAATCAACTGCACAGCACATGGCACTCCACGCGAAATTGCATGATGTGTATTTATGCTTGAGACATCGTTTTGAACCCCCCCCCCCCTCATGCCAAGTTTCAGTGCAACCAAAATCGGCCGCATCAGCACCACAGTGGTTCCCATGTGGCTGGTGCATTTCATTGCTCACGCGCCCAGAACACATACTTGCTGAATGGCGACTGCTTGTTCAGAGATCAAGACAGAGTTACCGGCAACCATCTTTGCCCCTCCCCCTCCTCTTGCCCCCCATATGCCCTGCATCAGGTCTGCCAAAGTCTCACACATCAACACCACACTGCATTTTGTGCTACTGGAGGTTGTAATCAACTGCACAGCACATGGCACTCCACGCAAAATTGCATGATGTGTATTTATGCTTGAGACATCGTTTTGAACCCCCCCCCTCATGCCAAGTTTCAGTGCAACCAAAATCGGCCGCATCAGCACCACAGTGGTTCCCATGTGGCTGGTGCATTTCATTGCTCACGTGCCCAGAGCACATACTTGCTGAATGGCGACTGCTTGTTCAGAGATCAAGACAGAGTTACAGGAAACCATCATTGCCCCTCCCCCTCCTCTTGCCCCCCATATGCCCTGCATCAGGTCTGCCAAAGTCTCACACATCAACACCAGTGTGCAGTGTGGTACCACACTGCATTTCATCCTACTGGGGGTAGTAATCAACTGCACAGCACATGGCACTCCACGCGAAATTGCATGATGTGTATTTATGCTTGAGACATCGTTTTGAACCCCCCCCCTCATGCCAAGTTTCAGTGCAACCAAAATCGGCCGCATCAGCACCACAGTGGTTCCCATGTGGCTGGTGCATTTCATTGCTCACGCGCCCAGAACACATACTTGCTGAATGGCGACTGCTTGTTCAGAGATCAAGACAGAGTTACCGGCAACCATCTTTGCCCCTCCCCCTCCTCTTGCCCCCCATATGCCCTGCATCAGGTCTGCCAAAGTCTCACACATCAACACCACACTGCATTTTGTGCTACTGGAGGTTGTAATCAACTGCACAGCACATGGCACTCCACGCAAATTGCATGATGTGTATTTATGCTTGAGACATCGTTTTGACCCCCCCCCCCTCATGCCAAGTTTCAGTGCAACCAAAATCGGCCGCATCAGCACCACAGTGGTTCCCATGTGGCTGGTGCATTTCATTGCTCACGTGCCCAGAACACATACTTGCTGAATGGCGACTGCTTGTTCAGAGATCAAGACAGAGTTACAGGAAACCATCATTGCCCCTCCCCCTCCTCTTGCCCCCCATATGCCCTGCATCAGGTCTGCCAAAGTCTCACACATCAACACCAGTGTGCAGTGTGGTACCACACTGCATTTCATCCTACTGGGGTTGTAATCAACTGCACAGCACATGGCACTCCACGCGAAATTGCATGATGTGTATTTATGCTTGAGACATCGTTTTGAACCCCCCCCCCCTCATGCCAAGTTTCAGTGCAACCAAAATCGGCCGCATCAGCACCACAGTGGTTCCCATGTGGCTGGTGCATTTCATTGCTCACGCGCCCAGAACACATACTTGCTGAATGGCGACTGCTTGTTCAGAGATCAAGACAGAGTTACCGGCAACCATCTTTGCCCCTCCCCCTCCTCTTGCCCCCCATATGCCCTGCATCAGGTCTGCCAAAGTCTCACACATCAACACCACACTGCATTTTGTGCTACTGGAGGTTGTAATCAACTGCACAGCACATGGCACTCTACGCGAAATTGCATGATGTGTATTTATGCTTGAGACATCGTTTTGAACCCCCCCCCTCATGCCAAGTTTCAGTGCAACCAAAATCGGCCGCATCAGCACCACAGTGGTTCCCATGTGGCTGGTGCATTTCATTGCTCACGCGCCCAGAACACATACTTGCTGAATGGCGACTGCTTGTTCAGAGATCAAGACAGAGTTACCGGCAACCATCTTTGCCCCTCCCCCTCCTCTTGCCCCCCATATGCCCTGCATCAGGTCTGCCAAAGTCTCACACATCAACACCGTGTGCAGTGTGGTACCACACTGCATTTCATCCTACTGGGGGTTGTAATCAACTGCACAGCACATGGCACTCCACGCAAAATTGCATGATGTGTATTTATGCTTGAGACATCGTTTTGAACCCCCCCCCCCTCATGCCAAGTTTCAGTGCAACCAAAATCGGCCGCATCAGCACCACAGTGGTTCCCATGTGGCTGGTGCATTTCATTGCTCACGCGCCCAGAACACATACTTGCTGAATGGCGACTGCTTGTTCAGAGATCAAGACAGAGTTACCGGCAACCATCTTTGCCCCTCCCCCTCCTCTTGCCCCCCATATGCCTTGCATCAGGTCTGCCAAAGTCTCACACATCAACACCGGTGTGCAGTGTGGTACCACACTGCATTTCATCCTACTGGGGGTTGTAATCAACTGCACAGCACATGGCACTCCACGCAAAATTGCATGATGTGTATTTATGCTTGAGACATCGTTTTGACCCCCCCCCCCCTTCATGCCAAGTTTCAGTGCAACCAAAATCGGCCGCAACAGCACCACAGTGGTTCCCATGTGGCTGGTGCATTTCATTGCTCACGTGCCCAGAGCACATACTTGCTGAATGACGACTGCTTGTTCAGAGATCAAGACAGAGTTACAGGAAACCATCATTGCCCCTCCCCCTCCTCTTGCCCCCCATATGCCCTGCATCAGGTCTGCCAAAGTCTCACACATCAACACCAGTGTGCAGTGTGGTACCACACTGCATTTCATCCTACTGGGGGTAGTAATCAACTGCACAGCACATGGCACTCCACGCGAAATTGCATGATGTGTATTTATGCTTGAGACATCGTTTTGAACCCCCCCCCCCCCCTCATGCCAAGTTTCAGTGCAACCAAAATCGGCCGCATCAGCACCACAGTGGTTCCCATGTGGCTGGTGCATTTCATTGCTCACGCGCCCAGAACACATACTTGCTGAATGGCGACTGCTTGTTCAGAGATCAAGACAGAGTTACCGGCAACCATCTTTGCCCCTCCCCCTCCTCTTGCCCCCCATATGCCCTGCATCAGGTCTGCCAAAGTCTCACACATCAACACCAGTGTGCAGTGTGGTACCACACTGCATTTCATCCTACTGGGGGTAGTAATCAACTGCACAGCACATGGCACTCCACGCGAAATTGCATGATGTGTATTTATGCTTGAGACATCGTTTTGAACCCCCCCCCCCTCATGCCAAGTTTCAGTGCAACCAAAATCGGCCGCATCAGCACCACAGTGGTTCCCATGTGGCTGGTGCATTTCATTGCTCACGCGCCCAGAACACATACTTGCTGAATGGCGACTGCTTGTTCAGAGATCAAGACAGAGTTACCGGCAACCATCTTTGCCCCTCCCCCTCCTCTTGCCCCCCATATGCCCTGCATCAGGTCTGCCAAAGTCTCACACATCAACACCACACTGCATTTTGTGCTACTGGAGGTTGTAATCAACTGCACAGCACATGGCACTCCACGCAAATTGCATGATGTGTATTTATGCTTGAGACATCGTTTTGACCCCCCCCCCCTCATGCCAAGTTTCAGTGCAACCAAAATCGGCCGCATCAGCACCACAGTGGTTCCCATGTGGCTGGTGCATTTCATTGCTCACGTGCCCAGAGCACATACTTGCTGAATGGCGACTGCTTGTTCAGAGATCAAGACAGAGTTACAGGAAACCATCATTGCCCCTCCCCCTCCTCTTGCCCCCCATATGCCCTGCATCAGGTCTGCCAAAGTCTCACACATCAACACCAGTGCAGTGTGGTACCACACTGCATTTCATCCTACTGGGGGTAGTAATCAACTGCACAGCACATGGCACTCCACGCGAAATTGCATGATGTGTATTTATGCTTGAGACATCGTTTTGAACCCCCCCCCCCTCATGCCAAGTTTCAGTGCAACCAAAATCGGCCGCATCAGCACCACAGTGGTTCCCATGTGGCTGGTGCATTTCATTGCTCACGCGCCCAGAACACATACTTGCTGAATGGCGACTGCTTGTTCAGAGATCAAGACAGAGTTACCGGCAACCATCTTTGCCCCTCCCCCTCCTCTTGCCCCCCATATGCCCTGCATCAGGTCTGCCAAAGTCTCACACATCAACACCACACTGCATTTTGTGCTACTGGAGGTTGTAATCAACTGCACAGCACATGGCACTCCACGCGAAATTGCATGATGTGTATTTATGCTTGAGACATCGTTTTGAACCCCCCCCCTCATGCCAAGTTTCAGTGCAACCAAAATCGGCCGCATCAGCACCACAGTGGTTCCCATGTGGCTGGTGCATTTCATTGCTCACGCGCCCAGAACACATACTTGCTGAATGGCGACTGCTTGTTCAGAGATCAAGACAGAGTTACCGGCAACCATCTTTGCCCCTCCCCCTCCTCTTGCCCCCCATATGCCCTGCATCAGGTCTGCCAAAGTCTCACACATCAACACCGGTGTGCAGTGTGGTACCACACTGCATTTCATCCTACTGGGGGTTGTAATCAACTGCACAGCACATGGCACTCCACGCAAAATTGCATGATGTGTATTTATGCTTGAGACATCGTTTTGACCCCCCCCCCCTTCATGCCAAGTTTCAGTGCAACCAAAATCGGCCGCAACAGCACCACAGTGGTTCCCATGTGGCTGGTGCATTTCATTGCTCACGTGCCCAGAGCACATACTTGCTGAATGACGACTGCTTGTTCAGAGATCAAGACAGAGTTACAGGAAACCATCATTGCCCCTCCCCCTCCTCTTGCCCCCCATATGCCCTGCATCAGGTCTGCCAAAGTCTCACACATCAACACCAGTGTGCAGTGTGGTACCACACTGCATTTCATCCTACTGGGGGTAGTAATCAACTGCACAGCACATGGCACTCCACGCGAAATTGCATGATGTGTATTTATGCTTGAGACATCGTTTTGAACCCCCCCCCCCCTCATGCCAAGTTTCAGTGCAACCAAAATCGGCCGCATCAGCACCACAGTGGTTCCCATGTGGCTGGTGCATTTCATTGCTCACGCGCCCAGAACACATACTTGCTGAATGGCGACTGCTTGTTCAGAGATCAAGACAGAGTTACCGGCAACCATCTTTGCCCCTCCCCCTCCTCTTGCCCCCCATATGCCCTGCATCAGGTCTGCCAAAGTCTCACACATCAACACCACACTGCATTTTGTGCTACTGGAGGTTGTAATCAACTGCACAGCACATGGCACTCTACGCGAAATTGCATGATGTGTATTTATGCTTGAGACATCGTTTTGAACCCCCCCCCTCATGCCAAGTTTCAGTGCAACCAAAATCGGCCGCATCAGCACCACAGTGGTTCCCATGTGGCTGGTGCATTTCATTGCTCACGCGCCCAGAACACATACTTGCTGAATGGCGACTGCTTGTTCAGAGATCAAGACAGAGTTACCGGCAACCATCTTTGCCCCTCCCCCTCCTCTTGCCCCCCATATGCCCTGCATCAGGTCTGCCAAAGTCTCACACATCAACACCGGTGTGCAGTGTGGTACCACACTGCATTTCATCCTACTGGGGGTTGTAATCAACTGCACAGCACATGGCACTCCACGCAAAATTGCATGATGTGTATTTATGCTTGAGACATTGTTTTGAACCCCCCCCCCCTCATGCCAAGTTTCAGTGCAACCAAAATCGGCCGCATCAGCACCACAGTGGTTCCCATGTGGCTGGTGCATTTCATTGCTCACGCGCCCAGAACACATACTTGCTGAATGGCGACTGCTTGTTCAGAGATCAAGACAGAGTTACCGGCAACCATCTTTGCCCCTCCCCCTCCTCTTGCCCCCCATATGCCTTGCATCAGGTCTGCCAAAGTCTCACACATCAACACCGGTGTGCAGTGTGGTACCACACTGCATTTCATCCTACTGGGGGTTGTAATCAACTGCACAGCACATGGCACTCCACGCAAAATTGCATGATGTGTATTTATGCTTGAGACATCGTTTTGACCCCCCCCCCCCCTTCATGCCAAGTTTCAGTGCAACCAAAATCGGCCGCAACAGCACCACAGTGGTTCCCATGTGGCTGGTGCATTTCATTGCTCACGTGCCCAGAGCACATACTTGCTGAATGACGACTGCTTGTTCAGAGATCAAGACAGAGTTACAGGAAACCATCATTGCCCCTCCCCCTCCTCTTGCCCCCCATATGCCCTGCATCAGGTCTGCCAAAGTCTCACACATCAACACCAGTGTGCAGTGTGGTACCACACTGCATTTCATCCTACTGGGGGTAGTAATCAACTGCACAGCACATGGCACTCCACGCGAAATTGCATGATGTGTATTTATGGGGAAGAAAATGTTACACGCAGACACATTCGCCACACATCAATGGCATTGCCTGCCAGGGTTGAACCGGTTGAAACACTAAGGTGGGGAAAAACCCCGATCCCCGTCAGTGGTTTGCACCACCTACACCAGATAGTAGCCTGATTCAAAGCAAGACAGCAAAGGAGACTTCATTGACATCCTGAGGCAACACGACAACCTTGTACAGAAGTGGGAAGCAAACAGCTAGGATCCAGCATGCAGCAGCACCAAGAAATACCCCTTGTCAGGTCAGATGCCCAAAGTCAGCCCAAGAAGGCGCGCCCGGCGCACTTTCATCTTGTACAGAGTGTATGCCAACGCAGACTGCTCTCCATGTTGAAACACTGATCGCACACATTCAGGGTCGTCCAGTACCACAGCATCAGACAGGGGGAAGGCCGGGCAAGCGGCGCGCAAATCATCGTAAACAGGGCACTCCAACAGGAAGTGCTTCAAGTCTTCCACATTACGACTAGTTCTTGTCCTTGCCAGTACAGCTTGGCGGTGGGCCAGGGTAGCATCCTCTCCACAACACACTCGACACAGGCGGTCAGCACGGGGCACAGAGACCCTTCGCTTACGTCCCTGTTCTATTTCAAGGTGGGCTGAACCAATACGCAACTGGGCAAGGTTACGCGCTACATCAAAGGGCAGGCACAACTTGATATGCGGAGGCGCATCGTCCCTTGAGAAGGGATTGAAGCCAGGATCTAGCGGGTAGACCCATGCATGATGTGTAAGCTTGTGAATGCCGATAGAAGGGGCGGAACGCGGGTCACCTTGGGTGAGACCTCGCCACCGGGCCCTGAATAGGGCAGCCAGCGCGGCCTGCACTGCAGACTCCTCCCACCTCTGTTGCATCACCCAGTCAAGCGACTGCTGCCGCCAGTCACCAGCAAGCAACTGCAACGAGCACATAGTTTGCAGGAAACAAGAGGACCAACACTCCCGACAACCTGCAAGTGCAAGCGCTACATCCTCACGCCACACACACCCCGCCAGGGATCTCGGCTGATCGTCACGAGCATCAGACAACTTTGTCCACCATCGCGCAGCCAGCACCACCCAGTGATACATAATGGGTCGACGATGCATGTCCCTGTACACGACATCAGTGGCAATGCCTTTGATAGACCCAGTCGTGATGCGCAAGAACGATGTGTGTACCTTCTCGGCCTGGGTATCGTAAGGCGTGTTCTGCAGGCGCTTAGCAAATATCGCGGGTCCCCATATGTGAGATGCATACGAAAGGACTGGCTCAACAAGTATATCGAACATTCTGCACTTGATGTCAAACTGAGTCAAACAGGAGCGGCGACAACGGGTCAGCATGGCATGCATTGCCTTGCTGCCAGACACCGCCAGAGCATCAGAGGCGCCCAGAAGCCCACGGGTCTCATGCACGCGCACACCCAAATAGACGTACTCACTTTGCCGCGCAATCTCGCGCCCTCGATACACAAGACGGAACCCTGCCGGCACCTTCATGCCCCGCTGGCGGAAACAAACGGCACAAGTCTTGTGCGGGGCAAGATTCACCTCCATCCCAAACAGGTGGCAGAACACACTCAACACATCAACAAGCTCCTTTATGCTTGAGACATCGTTTTGAACCCCCCCCCCCTCATGCCAAGTTTCAGTGCAACCAAAATCGGCCGCATCAGCACCACAGTGGTTCCCATGTGGCTGGTGCATTTCATTGCTCACGCGCCCAGAACACATACTTGCTGAATGGCGACTGCTTGTTCAGAGATCAAGACAGAGTTACCGGCAACCATCTTTGCCCCTCCCCCTCCTCTTGCCCCCCATATGCCCTGCATCAGGTCTGCCAAAGTCTCACACATCAACACCAGTGTGCAGTGTGGTACCACACTGCATTTCATCCTACTGGGGTAGTAATCAACTGCACAGCACATGGCACTCCACGCGAAATTGCATGATGTGTATTTATGCTTGAGACATCGTTTTGAACCCCCCCCCCCCCTCATGCCAAGTTTCAGTGCAACCAAAATCGGCCGCATCAGCACCACAGTGGTTCCCATGTGGCTGGTGCATTTCATTGCTCACGCGCCCAGAACACATA
This sequence comes from Desmodesmus armatus, assembly GCA_007449985.2. Taxonomy (NCBI): domain Eukaryota; kingdom Viridiplantae; phylum Chlorophyta; class Chlorophyceae; order Sphaeropleales; family Scenedesmaceae; genus Desmodesmus; species Desmodesmus armatus. The sequence continues at coordinate 21,058 of VIIQ02000298.1, forward strand.
CTTGCTGAATGGCGACTGCTTGTTCAGAGATCAAGACAGAGTTACCGGCAACCATCTTTGCCCCTCCCCCTCCTCTTGCCCCCCATATGCCCTGCATCAGGTCTGCCAAAGTCTCACACATCAACACCACACTGCATTTTGTGCTACTGGAGGTTGTAATCAACTGCACAGCACATGGCACTCCACGCAAAATTGCATGATGTGTATTTATGCTTGAGACATCGTTTTGAACCCCCCCCCTCATGCCAAGTTTCAGTGCAACCAAAATCGGCCGCATCAGCACCACAGTGGTTCCCATGTGGCTGGTGCATTTCATTGCTCACGCGCCCAGAACACATACTTGCTGAATGGCGACTGCTTGTTCAGAGATCAAGACAGAGTTACAGGAAACCATCTTTGCCCCTCCCCCTCCTCTTGCCCCCCATATGCCCTGCATCAGGTCTGCCAAAGTCTCACACATCAACACCGGTGTGCAGTGTGGTACCACACTGCATTTCATCCTACTGGGGGTTGTAATCAACTGCACAGCACATGGCACTCCACGCAAAATTGCATGATGTGTATTTATGCTTGAGACATCGTTTTGAACCCCCCCCCCCCTCATGCCAAGTTTCAGTGCAACCAAAATCGGCCGCATCAGCACCACAGTGGTTCCCATGTGGCTGGTGCATTTCATTGCTCACGCGCCCAGAACACATACTTGCTGAATGGCGACTGCTTGTTCTGAGATCAAGACAGAGTTACCGGCAACCATCTTTGCCCCTCCCCCTCCTCTTGCCCCCCATATGCCCTGCATCAGGTCTGCCAAAGTCTCACACATCAACACCGGTGTGCAGTGTGGTACCACACTGCATTTCATCCTACTGGGGGTTGTAATCACCTGCACAGCACATGGCACTCCACGCAAAATTGCATGATGTGTATTTATGCTTGAGACATCGTGTTGAACCCCCCCCCCCTTCATGCCAAGTTTCAGCGCAACCAAAATCGGCCGCATCAGCACCACAGTGGTTCCCATGTGGCTGGTGCATTTCATTGCTCACGCGCCCAGAACACATACTTGCTGAATGGCGACTGCTTGTTCAGAGATCAAGACAGAATTACAGGAAACCATCATTGCCCCTCCCCCTCCTCTTGCCCCCCATATGCCCTGCATCAGGTCTGCCAAAGTCTCACACATCAACACCGGTGTGCAGTGTGGTACCACACTGCATTTCATCCTACTAGGGGTTGTAATCAACTGCACAGCACATGGCACTCCACGCGAAATTGCATGATGTGTATTCCAGTAAAGTAGTAGTAGTAGTAGTATTTATGCTTGAGACATCGTTTTGAACCCCCCCCCTCATGCCAAGTTTCAGTGCAACCAAAATCGGCCGCATCAGCACCACAGTGGTTCCCATGTGGCTGGTGCATTTCATTGCTCACGCGCCCAGAACACATACTTGCTGAATGGCGACTGCTTGTTCTGAGATCAAGACAGAGTTACCGGCAACCATCTTTGCCCCTCCCCCTCCTCTTGCCCCCCATATGCCCTGCATCAGGTCTGCCAAAGTCTCACACATCAACACCACACTGCATTTTGTGCTACTGGAGGTTGTAATCAACTGCACAGCACATGGCACTCTACGCGAAATTGCATGATGTGTATTTATGCTTGAGACATCGTTTTGAACCCCCCCCCCCTCATGCCAAGTTTCAGTGCAACCAAAATCGGCCGCATCAGCACCACAGTGGTTCCCATGTGGCTGGTGCATTTCATTGCTCACGCGCCCAGAACACATACTTGCTGAATGGCGACTGCTTGTTCAGAGATCAAGACAGAGTTACAGGAAACCATCATTGCCCCTCCCCCTCCTCTTGCCCCCCATATGCCCTGCATCAGGTCTGCCAAAGTCTCACACATCAACACCGGTGTGCAGTGTGGTACCACACTGCATTTCATCCTACTGGGGGTTGTAATCAACTGCACAGCACATGGCACTCCACGCAAAATTGCATGATGTGTATTTATGCTTGAGACATCGTTTTGAACCCCCCCCCCCTCATGCCAAGTTTCAGTGCAACCAAAATCGGCCGCATCAGCACCACAGTGGTTCCCATGTGGCTGGTGCATTTCATTGCTCACGCGCCCAGAACACATACTTGCTGAATGGCGACTGCTTGTTCAGAGATCAAGACAGAGTTACCGGCAACCATCTTTGCCCCTCCCCCTCCTCTTGCCCCCCATATGCCCTGCATCAGGTCTGCCAAAGTCTCACACATCAACACCGGTGTGCAGTGTGGTACCACACTGCATTTCATCCTACTGGGGGTTGTAATCAACTGCACAGCACATGGCACTCCACGCAAAATTGCATGATGTGTATTTATGCTTGAGACATCGTTTTGACCCCCCCCCCCTTCATGCCAAGTTTCAGTGCAACCAAAATCGGCCGCAACAGCACCACAGTGGTTCCCATGTGGCTGGTGCATTTCATTGCTCACGTGCCCAGAGCACATACTTGCTGAATGACGACTGCTTGTTCAGAGATCAAGACAGAGTTACAGGAAACCATCATTGCCCCTCCCCCTCCTCTTGCCCCCCATATGCCCTGCATCAGGTCTGCCAAAGTCTCACACATCAACACCAGTGTGCAGTGTGGTACCACACTGCATTTCATCCTACTGGGGGTAGTAATCAATTGCACAGCACATGGCACTCCACGCGAAATTGCATGATGTGTATTTATGCTTGAGACATCGTTTTGAACCCCCCCCCCCTCATGCCAAGTTTCAGTGCAACCAAAATCGGCCGCATCAGCACCACAGTGGTTCCCATGTGGCTGGTGCATTTCATTGCTCACGCGCCCAGAACACATACTTGCTGAATGGCGACTGCTTGTTCAGAGATCAAGACAGAGTTACCGGCAACCATCATTGCCCCTCCCCCTCCTCTTGCCCCCCATATGCCCTGCATCAGGTCTGCCAAAGTCTCACACATCAACACCGGTGTGCAGTGTGGTACCACACTGCATTTCATCCTACTGGGGGTTGTAATCAACTGCACAGCACATGGCACTCCACGCAAAATTGCATGATGTGTATTTATGCTTGAGACATCGTTTTGAACCCCCCCCCCTCATGCCAAGTTTCAGTGCAACCAAAATCGGCCGCATCAGCACCACAGTGGTTCCCATGTGGCTGGTGCATTTCATTGCTCACGCGCCCAGAACACATACTTGCTGAATGGCGACTGCTTGTTCTGAGATCAAGACAGAGTTACCGGCAACCATCTTTGCCCCTCCCCCTCCTCTTGCCCCCCATATGCCCTGCATCAGGTCTGCCAAAGTCTCACACATCAACACCACACTGCATTTTGTGCTACTGGAGGTTGTAATCAACTGCACAGCACATGGCACTCCACGCGAAATTGCATGATGTGTATTTATGCTTGAGACATCGTTTTGAACCCCCCCCCTCATGCCAAGTTTCAGTGCAACCAAAATCGGCCGCATCAGCACCACAGTGGTTCCCATGTGGCTGGTGCATTTCAGTGCTCACGCGCCCAGAACACATACTTGCTGAATGGCGACTGCTTGTTCTGAGATCAAGACAGAGTTACAGGAAACCATCATTGCCCCTCCCCCTCCTCTTGCCCCCCATATGCCCTGCATCAGGTCTGCCAAAGTCTCACACATCAACACCGGTGTGCAGTGTGGTACCACACTGCATTTCATCCTACTGGGGGTTGTAATCAACTGCACAGCACATGGCACTCCACGCGAAATTGCATGATGTGTATTTATGCTTGAGACATCGTTTTGAACCCCCCCCCCTCATGCCAAGTTTCAGTGCAACCAAAATCGGCCGCATCAGCACCACAGTGGTTCCCATGTGGCTGGTGCATTTCATTGCTCACGCGCCCAGAACACATACTTGCTGAATGGCGACTGCTTGTTCAGAGATCAAGACAGAGTTACCGGCAACCATCTTTGCCCCTCCCCCTCCTCTTGCCCCCCATATGCCCTGCATCAGGTCTGCCAAAGTCTCACACATCAACACCACACTGCATTTTGTGCTACTGGAGGTTGTAATCAACTGCACAGCACATGGCACTCCACGCAAAATTGCATGATGTGTATTTATGCTTGAGACATCGTTTTGAACCCCCCCCCCCTCATGCCAAGTTTCAGTGCAACCAAAATCGGCCGCATCAGCACCACAGTGGTTCCCATGTGGCTGGTGCATTTCAGTGCTCACGCGCCCAGAACACATACTTGCTGAATGGCGACTGCTTGTTCTGAGATCAAGACAGAGTTACAGGAAACCATCATTGCCCCTCCCCCTCCTCTTGCCCCCCATATGCCCTGCATCAGGTCTGCCAAAGTCTCACACATCAACACCACACTGCATTTTGTGCTACTGGAGGTTGTAATCAACTGCACAGCACATGGCACTCCACGCGAAATCGCATGATGTGTATTTATGCTTGAGACATCGTTTTGAACCCCCCCCCCTCATGCCAAGTTTCAGTGCAACCAAAATCGGCCGCATCAGCACCACAGTGGTTCCCACTCCGCCCCCCCCCCCCCCCCCGCCCCCGGACGAACTGGGTGCTTGCACCATACAACCTGTTATGGCAGGCCTGCAGACTGCAGTCGTGCTTGTTTCTTTGAGGGCCTTTCAGCCCAAAAGCGTTCGTTTTTTTTCCAAAACCCGGTGCCTCATCTCAGGTGCTTCGTGCGAGATCCCCTGATACTTGGTGACTTGCTCCTTGAGCGGCCCTTAGCCTCTGGTGGACGGTCCCATAGTAGGCCTGCCTATTCAATAGGCAAAGTTAGTTAAACGTCAACATGGTAGCACTGGAAAAAGCTTCCTGTGGCATGTGTGGAGGTGCGATAGAGCAGGTTCAGCTATTTATGTCGGGGTCAGGTCTGGGTGACGGTTTTTTGTACCCGGTACACCCTGTTGCTTTGCAAGGGGGCTGAGCAAGGAGCGGAAACATGTTGGAGGCAGCTCGGCAGGGGGTGGGGGGGTACGCAAATGAGAACAGTAGCAACTGAGACCTGGCCTGCTCTGGCAGAGTCTGCAGGGAAGAGGTGCTGGGGTGGGAGCAAAGAGCACTTCCGGGACATCCAGGGCCCCCAGTAGGGGAACATCTACCCGTGACACAAAGAAACAGGGTGTACCGGGTTCAAAGACCGCTACCTGATGGGTGCCGTGGTGACATGGCTTGCTTTGTCATTTGACAGAGCTGATTGTTGTGAGATCTTGTTGGTGTGTATTGAGTTGTGTGAAATTGCCAGGAGAGAACAGTGTGGGCTGCGTGTGCAATTGTCAGCAGACGGCAGCCCCAGCCTGAGTGCGCCTGTATGGGGTGATATTTGCCAGTGGGGTTTCTTCTTTGTTGGGACCCATTCTGCATTTCTTCTCCAAGTCAGGCTGTCTGCCAGAAAGGTCACAATGCCCTGTTACCAAGGGTTTGTGCGCCTGTGCTCTGGTCATGCTCCTCCCCGCCCCTTTGGGCAGGCTGTGAAGAGCAACCAGCAAGTGCCTGCAACCCTTGGCCCATAGAACCAGGCAGTCCTATACAAGTAGCGCTATGATGGTCTATTTCACCATGCAGCACCCACCCAACGCCATACAACTTATATATTCGTTCCCCCAGTGCACTCGGTTGCCCCTGACAGCCACGTTCATGTTGCTGGCAATCTACTGCTGTTGGTTTAGAGGGACCCCCCAGGCTTTACAAGCAGTTTCCGAAGAAGGCAAAAAACCGATATGGCAGACAGACGCTGGTATTGGGGATGTGCATTCCATACCCCAGGCATTACATTCCCGATGTGCCTGTACCCCTGATAACCTTGGGTCATGACATGCCCAAACCTGTGGCACAACAGGGTTTAGGGGATGCATGGGCCATGCGGCATGGCTACTAAAGCATGGCTGTGAAAGTGCACAAAAGCGACCTACAGGCTTAGCTCTAGATCTGCCACAGCGATTCACCATATATGGCATATGGGGGGGGCGGCAAGCTTCCATTGATAGCCCCACAGCTGCATCAACCTATGTGACAGCCCCACAGCTGCATTTTCAACAAATTCTGACACGCGGGTTTTTAGAGAAACCGGCATCGCAGGGGTGTGCTGTTACAGTGTAATCGGGGTCGGTGTAATGTAGTTACATGTAATTACACATTACTGTAAGATTGCGGTAAGATTACACTGTAAGACTGACGCCACATGCTGGCACAGGACGGCACCTGGCAGGCCACTGATCACCCCTGGCCTGGGTGACCCGACCTCCTGCAGTAGGGCTGCATGCCATGCATGATGCATCCATATACGTCGACATTATGTTACGCAATTTTATAAACATTCTTCATGCTCACATCCTGCGTCAGGCACTGTAACACTGCTGTGCAACTGCTTTACACTGCTTACACACTGCCGACGGCCTTGTAAATCCTATATATCAAAACAATAAGGTGACCCCCTGGTGAGGACGCGCCAGGCAGGTGCAGGCCACAGGCACCATGCAGTTGTGGATGGGCAAATTAGGAAAGGTCTTTGCAGAGGCCTGGGGCCAGTTGGGGGTCCACCGCAAACCTAAGACCCCGGGGGGGTGACGCCAAAATTTCGAAAACCCCTCCCCCCCTCTCGATTTTAGGCTCTTCGGACGAAAACACCCACCCCCCCTCCCCGTTTTAGGCTGATCATTGGTACTGCTGTCTCCCTTGCTGGCGAGCTGCTGGACCCCTCCCCCCCTTCCGTTTTAGGCTGTTTTCGCGATCCAACCCTCCCCCCCTATCCCGTTTAGGCTTGGCGTCACCCCCCCGGGGTCTTAGGTTTGCGGTGGACCCCTTGGGCGCCCCTGATGGGAGAACAGGCAGCAGTAGACCCTTTCAGGGGCTTTTTCTCTCAAACGGCGCAATGAAACCCCATCCCCCCTCCCTAAAACGATTCGTTTTGGGATAATCTATAACCTCAGCGAGCGTCGGCGGCATCAGAGGGCACCTGAGGATGTGATCAAAAGTGATAACGGTGCATGTGTGAGGGTCAGCGAACGACAAGCGGAAGTCAAGGACGTATACATCTTGGTGTACGATGAATGATGGGCTCGCAACTGACGGCATATGCCGTCGACAGCAAGGCAACAGCATCCATCTGTTGCTGCATTCGAAGAGGCCACGCGCAGGGAGGCTCCAGTGAACACGATTAGCACGCAGGATGCTGTAGAAGCTTACTCATGTGGTGTTCAGCACGGGATGGGACAGTGCTGCTGCTCAGGGAAGCTTCAGGAGAACAGTAGTGAAGGAGTGTGGAGGGGGAGTCTGGGTTGGTAGGGGGTAGGAGTCTGGTTGTGTGGGTTATAGGCAAGGACGGTGCATGGGAGTGTGGGTGGCAGGTAACAGCAGGGATGTGGGTGGACAGTGACAAGGGGCGTGCAGGGACGGGGCAGGGGTGGTGGGTGATAGGACTGTGGAGAGGGGGGGGGGGGAGAGAAGGCAGCATCAACAGTTGAACAGGCGGTTATCGACACACGGTTGGACAGGCGGGGTTTGGCTACAGACACACCATTTTCAACCTTGGGGCCTTAGCATCAGGGTACGGGTGTCACACTAGTTACACTGAAGTTACACTGTAATTACATGTAATGTAAAGTGTGAAACTGTAACTTCACACCCCTGCGGCATCATGTGTTCAAAACCGCTTTGCTCCTCAAAACCGTTTTGTTGCTGGTTGCACAATGATTTGCGTGACCCTGTGAAATCTGCACAAAAGAATTATTTTGACAGTCAAAAAATTCTTCAAAAGCCCGTGGGGCAGCTGGTGTCGCCTCCATCAGCCAGGGGTACTGATACTATAACGGGGTAGGACACCCCCTTGGAACCTGGTCCTACAGCCAGTGCCGGACGGTTGAGTATTGGCCAGTGTCACGAAAGCTTGTGCCTTCAGAAACAAAGCAAACATTATAAAAGATTATGTTGTTTTGACGCGCGGCAGCGGTGCAGAGCACTGCTACGCACGAACCGAAGCCTTCCATGGCTTGACCACTTGCAGAGGCCAGTTTGGCGATCTCCAACAGCCGTGGGCCTTATGCAAAGCTCTGAAATGGTTTGTGATATGTGTTTATTGGTTTCAGCATGTGCCTGGCGGTGTGCATCGACGGCACGGGGTGCCATGAGCCGTTGAATCATAATCTGCAAACCCCTGCCAAGCCCAGTAAAAGCCAACTGCGACCTTGCAGCTGCTGCTGGAAAGGGCAAATCCATATCAAGAAACGTGTCCGAGGCCCTGCGGGACATGATCATGGCTCTGCAATCACTGCTGCCAGCAGCACTTGACCGCTCCCAGCAAAGCTCTGTTTGGGCTAGCAATTCCTGCTGCTTGCACTGCCTGATAGTCCTTGAAGTGTAAAAAAGCCGTTTGATTCTGCGAACGGCACATGTCTGATGATTCCGGATGTTCCGGTAGGAGATGACAGCAGCAGCTGCTGCTTGCCAGCACTGCGGGGCTGCCTCCCTCATTTGAAACATATCAGTATGTAGCTATGTCCGAGCTTTGTCCGTGCAAGACCGGCCAGAAAAGCTCCACAAGGCTTTCACCATTCGCGAGGACCCTGAATTGCTGATATTGACCACAGAGTTTGGGGTCGGGGCACTCAAAGTGGCACTCAAAGTGGCACTCAAAGTGTCAAACCATTTATGTATCTTTCGTTTCATATACTTTACTGTAGGATTGCGGTAAGATTACACTGTAAGACTGACGCCACAGGCTGGCACAGGACGGCACCTGGCAGGCCACTGATCACCCCTGGCCTGGGTGCCCAGACCTCCTGCAGTTGGGCTGCATGCCATGCATGAGGCGTCCATATACATCTTAATTATGTAACCTCGTGCAAGTGGCAGCCTCACAATAATCAACTTACGCCACAATGATGCAACATTCCGTCACGTTTGACACAGGCGATTGACCTGTACTTACCGAACGTAGCCAAGCACCAACATGCGCATGAGGCAGACTAGCTTGTTTTGCAAGTACAATTGAACAGCAGCAAACAGTGCAGCCCACTCAGCCCGCAAGTGCACTCAGCTACAGGACTGCTCCACAACACCAGGGGCCCTGCCACTGCACCTGGATGCTGCACAGCATGCTGACGTCTGAACGGTTCCAGTGGTGGCATTCAATGTCTGGGTGGTTTGGATGGAGCGGAGCCGGGGTTTCCTGACAGAAATGATGAGAGCTGTATTATGGTAGCGTTTGATCCTGGCACAGGTTGAGCTGCACCTGGGGCTTGCAAGGCATGTGTGACCTGATGTAATTTCAGAGGCAGGTGCTGGGGACGACTGTGGCAATGCTAACGCTGGTGGAGAGGGGGGGGGGGGGGGAGGGGGTGTAGTGGATGGCCGCAGTGCAGACCGAGCCGCTGCTGCTGCAGCTGCCGATGTTTGTGGCTTCCTGGATGGACAGCTGTGAGATAGTTGAGCAGCGCAGCTAACATCCACGCGTTCCTCTAATACGACATACACAGTGCGCGTCCAGTAAGGGCACCGGGCCTGGCCGAACTTTTTGCTGCATCAACACAAACACACAATTAGCCAAGCCAAGCAAATAGAGTATCTTACGTACATTAGGTGCAAATGGTGGCCCAATGTGGTTGCTGTTGAGATAATGGACCACCCCCAGATGGGGGGCTGAACAGGGGTGTTGGGGTTTGCAAGGTGCAGGTTCAGCCCAAACACACCGCATATGATTAGTAAAACACTCAAAGGGTTTGTGTTTTGAAGAAACCTCGCTCACGGTGTGTCTGCATCCAAAACAACAGCACAATAAATTGCTCAAGGAGGCAGGGTCCCACTGCAGCCAGCAAAGGCGACAGACGTGCACGCCTGTGGAGTAGGACTAATTGCTGCTGTAATTGTATAAATATTGCATAGCTGCAGCCGTCATTGACGTACACGTGGTCAACGAATTTATCACAGCATGGCAAAGCATTGTGCTGCTTCCAGCACAGCAACTGCTTGGTGCCCTCATCTGCTTGCTTCACTGTGTTGCTGTTGCTGAACGGAGGGCCTCATCCTGCTGTCTGCATTAGGCTGAACCTGCACCTTGCAAACCCCAACACCTCTGTTCTCCATCTGGGGGTGATCCATTATCTCAACAGCAACCACGTTGGGCCACCATTTGCGCCTAATGTATTCAAAATAGTCAACTTGCTTGACTGATTGTGTGTTTGTGTTGACGCGGCAAAAAGTTCGGCCAGGCCCGGTGCCCTTACTGGAAGCGCACTGTGCATGTCATATTAGAGGCACACGTGGAAGTTAGCTGCGCTGCTCAACTACTTGACAGATATCCATCCTGTCAGACGTGCTTAGTAGCACCCACTGTGGGTTGACCTATGCAGGCAGGCACTGTCCTGACGATAGTAATTGCTCTCCCGCAGGGCCTGGGGAGAAAATCGTGTTTATCTGCTGTCCAGCTGGGTCAGGGTTGCTGTCAAGCAAGCTTGCCTGTCGTCAAGTAAGTGGCAGTTTTCGACATTGCAGACAGCAGCTGCTCCCCCCCCCCCTACATGGCATAACGGTGCCTGTGACCTTGGTGGTTGCCAGGGAGCAATTTCTGCACCTGGAGAGCACTGTACCACAAGCTTGATTGAGGGCTGGAGATATACACACGTTAGTGTCACTCTCAGCACGCACGTTGTTGCTGTGTGGTGCTTTGGGTCGATCTGGAGTCCCTGTTGGAACTGCGATGGGCTGCTGCTGGTGGCAGCCAGGACACTCTGCCTTGTTGACAACATAAATGTAATTGATGAACGAGCAAGGTCAAGATACAGAAAAGCACTCAAAACCCCACCGTCCAACCTCAAAAACAACAATTACACCCACTTGGAATCAGCAACACTGCCCACCTCGATCAAACATGCACTGAATCACCTTCCATTGCGGCTTCGATTTGATGTGCAAGAAGGCAAGTTGTGGGTTGCATTGTTCACTGGCATTCAAGCTGTGGTACTGTATGGTTGCATTCTTTTCTGTGCCTACATGCTCAACCCAGTACGCCACAGCCACATCCTCAATGATCAGCAGGTTGTTTGGAGCCATGATCAAGTGAGCAGCACCAGCAGCAATTTCTTGCGCGTTGTCCATGGTAACAACATAACCCCACCCATACGCATACCTCACCGGCTTATCACTACCCCAATTGCTGTATGGTACAAAGTGCCAGCCTGGTGTTCTTACCACACTTGCCATACTCAGAACACTCCCCGCATACAGCCATTGCTTGGGAAGCTCCTCCAGGTTTGACATAAGCACATCGGGTCTGAGGTAGCAGTCATCATCTGTCTTCACGACATGGGTGATGCCGCCAAGGCGCGATGCCGTTTTGAAAATTTCCAGCACAGAGTAGGTGATGTTGTAATAATCTTCCCGCACATCTGAAGATATCACCACATCACCCATCTGGGTTGCCTCACTTCTGACATCTTTGAATACTTCATTGCTGCTCGGGCGCTGGACAAAAAACATTACCCTGTAAAGCCTTTTGTCTTGTCCCCAGGTAGCGCGGATGGTTTGCCTAGCTTGAACATTAAGCGATGTAGATAAGACCCCGACAAACAGCTTGACACCACTTGTTTCCGCACGGCTTGCATTGGTGCAGTTGAGTGCATACATGTGGAGAGGCGATCTGGACAGGCTCGTGCCCATACTGACGATGTTCGCAACATTGACCCAGGAAGACAGGAGAATCAGAAAAACGATTACACACACGGCGAGTAGGGAAGAGCGCAACAGCAAGGCCATTTTGTGACAAACGTTGTTGCAGCTGCTTAAAGGACAAAAATTTAAGCTTGAAAGTGAACTCTCTTTAACAAAAGCTGCATGGTTTCCGAGTCCAAGCAACCTGAAGCTTCCTGAAGTATGTGCAGTTGCGAGAGGGCAACGATAATTTCTGAAACTCCACAGCTAAAATGTCAATCAAACACAATGGACGGATATGGATCTTCACTGTGGGTGAGTGAGTGAAAGCGGGGTCTAGGGTGAACTTCACCCGGTTGCGAAGATGAAACGGCAGACAAGCAAGGCAAATTTCATGTGTCAGCATGGCAATTTTTCAAGATAGTCAAGCTTGCTGACGAGATTACTTCAAGTACAAAGTGAAGAAGTGAAATGCAAACGGCAGGCAGCAGCAACAGGTGCAGATTCACAAGGCTATCCGGCTGGTGGGCACATATCGGCTGTCTCCCATGTAGCCGACGGTGGACATATATCATGTAAGTTGCAGGGAACGTCTTGTAATGCAGACAGCACAGCAATGTGCGTCAGGGTAGGTCAGCTCATCATCATGACGATCAACTGAGTCCATTACAAAGCAGCTCCTTGAAAGTGCTACTACTCCCCTGCTTCAAACTATCGCTTCAGGTTCATCTGTCGCGTCAGTAGCTGTACAGGAGCCCTTACAAACCCTTTCATATATTTAGTTGCACCCATCCATCCATGGTAGCCACCAAGCAGTTGTGCTGCACCACTATGCTTTGGTTCCATGTGGCCTGTGTGTACATGATACGGTTCCCTATGGTGTAACGAAGCGTTAGCAGCAGTGCTAGGCGATGATGGAGAAGTCCAGGACTGCTAGGCCAGATGCTGCAGCAGTGCAGAGTTTTGTCCTGTTAGGGGTCCACCACAAACCTAAGACCCCGGGGGCGTGACCAAAAGGACCAAAGGGTAAGGGTGAAACCTTCACAAGCCTTCAGATGCAACCAGTCTATAGCGACTGGTGCATGATCTGTGTACAAGGGGGAGCCGGCCACTGCGAATGGTGGGTTCGCACCATGGTGACTTGCAGTGGGTTAGTTCACACCATTGTGACTTGGAGGTTGTTGTTGCACACCCTATTTGCTGGTCCCAAAAACCCTCAGGTTATTCCTGATGGTCCTGCCGGGGATGCCGATGTCCAGTTTCTCGGGACATCAGCATACTGGAATGTCAGCGGTCCCAGCTGAGAACTTGACCAAAACCTTGACACAGCACTGCGAGTCCAGAGCTTGCTATAGACTGGTTGCATCTTGCAGTGTGTCAGAACCCTTGATTCAGAACCACATAGTGTGTGTGTGTGGGGGGGGGGGTGACTGTTTGACACCATGGTAAGTAAATGTGCATTGGAGCATGAAGCTGTGCATGCATTCACTGGCTGTAGTAAATTGAAGGGTGACCAATATCCTGTCTGGCCACCCAAACCAAGAGTCTTGCCATTCGGCAAGACCTTGTGTTGGTCATGCAGTCATGGAACCCACCAGCAACATGACGGCCAGTGTGTGTTGATCTGGAAGACTGTGATAGTGCTGATAGACGGGTCACTTATCTGGGGGCCGGGGGGGGGGGGGCTTGCTGAAATTCTGCCACCAGGGTACGTGCACCATGTGCAATAAAGCATGAAGCTGTGTATGCTGTGCATGCATCCACAGGTTCTAGTAGGGCTCATGTCTGAGACTTTGGTGAACATGCATGCCAGGCTTGAAGTGGCGTGGGAGTCAGCCGGGGGTGACTTATTCTCTTCCTCAAAAGCAAACCAGGAGCCTTTCCATGCGACAGTCTTTGTGCTGGTCATGCAGGCATGGGAACCACCAGAAACATGATGGTCATTGTTCTGGCTCAGTGCTGGTCTGGGAGGTGGTGATGATGCTGATATGTGGCCCCCTTTTGGGGGGGGGGGGGGCAGGCAGGGGGGAGGGCCTGCTGAGACTATGCCACCTTAGGTACATGTACCATGTGCAGCTTAGCACAAAGGTGTGTATGCTGTGCATGCATTCATGCTCTTGGGGGGGCACTCTGCCACCATGGTACATGCACAATGTGTAGTTTAGCATGCAGCTGTGTATGCTGTGCATGCATCACTGGCTCTGCTAGGGTGAATTACTGTGGTGTCGACGTGCAAGACTTTGCTGAACCTGATTGCAAGGCATGAAGTGTTGAAGGAGTCATCCGGCAGTGACTATTACTCTTTCTCAAAGCGCAAGCCAGCAGTCTTGCCATTGGACAAGACTTTGTGTTGGTCATGCAGTCATGGGAAGGCACCAGCAACTTAATGGCCATTGTGTAATGATGTGAGAGATTGTGATGGGCTGATAGACGGGCTTATTGTTGGGGGGGGGGGGGGGCTGCTGAAATTATGCAACCATATGTGAATGCACCATGTGCAGCTTAGCACGAAGGTGTGTATTCTGTGCATGCATTCATGCCCCTGGGGGAGCGGGGCTAGACCTCTGCCACCATGTGAACTGCACCATATGCAATTCAGCATCAAGCTCTGTATGCTGTGCAAGCATTCACTGGCTCTACTCAGGAACTTCTGTGTGGTTACAATGTGCAAGACTTTGGTGGACCTGAATGGCAGGCATGTAAGTGGTGTGGAAGTCAGCTGGGGATGACCATTATCCTGTCTGGACGCCCAAACCAGGCGTCTTGCCACTGTTCGCGTTCGACAAGACTTTGTGTTGGGCTTGCAGTCATGGGAACCCACCAGCAACATGGCCAATGTGTGTTGTTATGGGAAGCTGTGATGGTGCTGATGGACGGGCCCCACATCTGTAGCACGCTGGTTTGTATGATGGGGCTGAGCGGACGGCTCTGAAGTGCGGAGTCCGAGGGGGGGGTACTGGTACTGGGGTTCACACTGTTTTGTCAGCATGACATGCCAGGCTGCCTGGCAGGGGTGTACAATTTCATGGTTTGGGGGTCCGTGAAGGAAATAACAGTGAAAATTGAAATTGCATGAAAATTGCACCCTGAAAGTGAAACGGTGAAACGCTGGGCGGCAGGCAGCAGCAGCAGCTGCAGATCACTTCTGGTAGGGCCCTATCCGGCCCTATCAAGGGCTGAGGGCGGGCTGTCTTGGTTGTGAAAGCCTCTGTAGTGATGCAACAGTGTCAACAGTAGTGTCAGGCCCTTCTTGGGGGTGCATCAGCTGCTGCAGCACTGCCCCAGCACTGGCAGACCACCCTCTTCACAATTACTAGAGACCAGGGGGTTTTTGGGGCGTAAAATTTTCATGAAATTTTCATTGAGATTTTCATTGATATTTCAACAGTGAATTTTCAGAAAACGTGAAACGGTACACCCCTGGCCCGGGCAGCAGAGATAGTGTGAACAGTGGCTGCTGGTGTGCAGGGGTTGAGTTCTGCAGGGCTCAGCATCATGGCATCACTAGCCTCTATTGCAAGGCATCATGATTTGGGTGGCAGTCTGGTGATTTAGGAACATCCAGCTCAGTACCGCTAGAGTGCCCAAGAGTGGGTAGAATGCCAGAGGGGCGGGCTGGGGATCAAGGCAAAATCAGCTCAGTACAGCTAGAGTGCTCCAGAATGGGTGGAAAGGGCTGGAGTGGGCAGAATGTTAGAGTAGCAGGTTGGTAACATGGAAAAATTCACCTCAGTGCAGCTAGAGTGCTGCTGAGTGGGCAGAATGGGCTGGAGTGGGTAGAATGCCAGAGGGGCAGGCTGGGGACTGAGGCAAATTCAGTTCACTACAGCTAGAGTGCTTCAGAATGGGCGGAATGGGCTGGTGTGGGCAGAACACTAGAGTGGCATGTTGAGGGACGTCATTAAAAGTGTCCTCAGCCTAAATTCGGATTCTCAGGACCAATTTGAATTCTCAGGACCAATATGAGAACACTTCAAAGTAAAGTAGGGGAATACTGTCAAATTGTACTCCCCCCTCCCTTTGTCACACTGACCAAGTGTCCCCCCCCCCCCTCTGCAATTGGCGAATCTCAAATTCTTGGGACGAGCCAACAGGGTGTGAAACAACCCCAAAGTCACCATGGTGAACCAAGCATGTTGCAGTGGCCCCCGTTGTGCTGTTGTGGTAGGTCTGCTCTGAGTGCACATGCGGGCCTAGTGGGCTCAGCTGAGCTGCTCGCTGTTGTTCAAAGTGTACTGCATCTGCGTTGAGGAGAAATTGATGTCGACTGTGACAGGCTGTGTCGGGCTGAGGCGAGTGCTATGCGGGGATCTGATTGCAGCCATCACGTTGGCAGGATGGCCATCACGCATGCTACAACCCTTCATTATCAACCCCACAGTGGTGTCTGTTGGCAAGCTGCTTATATCACAGTCAGGATGCCTCCACAGTTGCAATGCCGCCATGCACAGCAACCCTAGTGTAATTGCATACAACACTCTGGAGAACACTGATAGAAGTGGTGGTCATGGTTACAATGTGTGAAGCATGCATGAACCATGACAGCCAGTGTGTTCATGTGCTGGATGAGACGCCCAAGTACTGCAAGGGAACTTTTCCCTGACAACACCCTCACTACTAGCGCCAGTTCAGGTCTAGCCCCCCCGGGTGTGCATGAGTTGCACATCAACATCCAAGAACACCTTGTCAGCCTTGCATCGCACTGTTGCCCTCAATTCCTCAATCAGCCGTGACCAGTTTGAAAGAAAAGAGGCCACGAAACCATCACAGGAAAGGCTGAGGTCCAGGTTGAGCAAGCTATCCAGCATTTCCTCACTGTAGCCATGCTTTGCCATGTAAGCCAAATTGCTGACGCCCCGATCAGGCCTGCATCACATAGCAAAATAGCAAGCATCATCATAAGTATGCAGTTGAGAAGTAAACATGCCACACTACAGATTCAGCTGTTGCATCATAGATTGTATCATACTCCTGTGCTGCTTGCTTTGAGGGCCGTGGCCGGCCCAGGCTGTCTAATGTTTCTCTCGTAGGCCACTGGACGCCTGGTGGTGCGCTGCATGGCACCTAGGTAGAATTGTTGCTATATGCACAAGGAACCTGCTGGGAAACGTGTAATGATGATTTTGATGACGATGATTTTGATGATGATGCAGATTGGACCTTGTCTTGTCCATGGTGCACCGCCTGTGCTCCACATCACTCTAACAAGCCGCATACTCACTTGCGGATCATGTCGACGAAGGTGGTACTCCAGTTTCCAGCTGATGATGTAAAAAACTCAACAGTTGCAGGATCTTCTGTGCTCAAAAAAATCTGGTGTGTGAGGCTGGAATCAATCTGTCGAAGCTGCTTTACTGCGGCATCATAAGCAGGATCCTCCCACACCTTGGCTTCAACGGCCTTATCCCCATGGCGCACATACAAACTAATGCAACCATCCTGCAAGGGCAGGCCTTGCAGCTTGGCCTTCCTACGCTTGGCCACTTCAGCCCTTGTACGATCGTTGGGCCTCAACATGTAAGCAACTGCTTGTGCACGCCACCACCAGTACCTCCGTGGCTCCGGCAACCCCACAGTGTCCAAAACGTCTTTGAACATTGACGGTGTCATTGTGCGCACTGTATGGGCCTCATGTTCACTCATACTCACAACACGTGGTGACGCAGGTGTTGATGCATGAAAATCTGCAAGAGTGGAAGCCGTTAGTGCTGGTGCTGCTTTCAGGTCCTGGTCCGTCAGCCCAGCTGCCTTCAAAGTGCAATTGCTGAGGGGCAGAAAATAGCAAGAATCCAAAGTGTTGTTGGCTCCACAGTATGGCGTGCCTGTCAAGAAATGTCCAGGGGCTTCAGCGAACACACGCCCCGTCTCCAATGCTGCAGACATAGCTGCAGTCTGTACATGGAAGACTGAGCCAATCCCACTGCAGAAAAAACATGGCAAGAGGAACCAATGTGTGGGGCAACAATCACACTTTTGGTGCATATTATATCATATTGGTGCCGTGCCGGAATGCGATGTGGTAAGAGGGGTCCACCACAAACCCAAGACCTGGGGAAGGGGGGAAAGAGACGCCCAGAAACGTCGTGGTTCTCCCCCCTCTCTGTTTTCCATAGTTGCAAACGCCCACCCACGCAGCAGTTTTGGAGGTCACTGTCTCCCTGGCTGACAAGCTGCTGAACCCCTCACCCCCACCCCTCCGTGTTGGGCTGTATTTGTAATCAAACGTGTTAGGCTGTTTTTGCAATCAACCCCCATGGTCTTTTTGGCCTCACCCCCCCTTCCCCCCCCCCCCGCCCGGGGTGTTGTAGGCTTGTGTCTGGCCCCCTTACAACACTGGGCCAGGTCTGCTCACCACATCCCCGTCGTGCTGATGACTAATTGTATGGAAACAACTCCACCAGTGTTGCATGTCCCCAACACAGCCAGCCGCCCGCAGTGTGCAGTGTTGGTGAGGTGGCGCTTACAGTGCTTCAGTACAGTTCGGCTTTTTGAGGCATTGCCGTAGTACATGTAGTACATGATCTGGGGACTGAGCGTGCACTTGACAAATCCCCCGTTGGTTGAGGACCTGCAGAGTAGTGCACACTTGATGTGTCCCATCTGTGCAGCCCTCCTGGCCAGCTTGAGGACAGCCTGCCCACACTATGAATGCTGCCACCGCAGAAACAAGCTATGCTTGTCTATGATGCACGCAAGATGTTGTTTTGATAAACAGTAAGTAGCACCACGTTATCGTATGTGCATCTGTGTGTGCCGAAAAAGAGTTGGCGGGCAGCATAATGTAATCCGATGTAGCATGCATCCCAGGTCTGGTGCCCTGCAGCCTCTGGAATGTTATGCTTCCCTCCTTTGTGGAATGTGCGGCCGCACCAGGTGCTGAGCACTGCCCAACAGCAGCGCTTGGGGGGGAGTGCCCTTACTCAGGGATTCTTACCGAGAATTAAGTGAAATATGTAAGAAGCGATCTTCCTGCTGTTGTCAGGGCGTCCAACATCACACATGCCACGGTGGCTGATGAAGTTATGACCATGACTTGCAATGCCAATTTCTGTAATACCTATCAGAAGTTACGTTATGTTGCCCCCCAATGCAGTTTTGAGATGCCTGTACAATTTCCAAACTACATTGCACTTTTTCTTGACACTGCAGCTGTGGGTTCATTGCGTGTGATGATAACCCAGCCAATTTACAGGCCGATTGCTCCTTACTATCAATCAGTCATATTTACAGGCCTGTGCATGACTTTGCTGTAGTGGACTTTCAGAGCCGTAATTGAAACGGCAGCTGTGCCCTTGACTTGAATGTGCCACAGCGCCTACGGAATACGGAACTGCGCCAACACGGGGTAGATCTACGGACCAACGACAGTATGGCGCCCTCAGACCTACGGCTTTCAACATGCCTACAAAGATGTTCTTCAAAACAGCATAAATACATCGGAGAACGTCCCACCAACACCCCCCTGCCCCCAACAAGCGAGATATGTATCAGCCTGAGCACCCCGGCGTAATAGTTTCGGATTCAATGCCCAAACTGGGGCGCACCTGCCAACTGCACGGTACACCACAAACTTGGCCTGCTTGCAGTCTCCAGGCATTTGATTGGCTTGTAAGGCCTGTTGTGCCAGCATAGTACCAGGCAGCACAGCAGGCTCACCAACTGCTGCTGGCCTGGCAAGATTTTGCGATTGCAGGGCGTTCCCACGGCCTTCTGCTGCATGGACAGCACTTGCCGTCAAGATAGGCTGTGTCCATGCACCGACAGGCCAACTGTTGCTGTCTGGACAAACATCCAGGTGTCCAGTGGTGAAATTGGCAAATATAAAGTGGCGCCTCCAATTGGATTTGATGCAGTGCCAGCAGCTGTGGTGAACCCGCTCTGACTGCTTGCTAAGCTGCAACTGCTGGCTGATGCAGGCAACGACAGGCTGCTGGTCCAAGATGCCTTTGGTCATGAAGCCGCCCAACACGCCCAGTGCGATCACAATGCTCAAGTTCATTCCAAAAGCGAGCTTCATTCTTTGTTCACGGAGAGCAGTGCGCAGCTGAGCACAGACAACAAATTTGTGACATCGGCGATGCCACTCTTCACGGCGGATCAAAACCATGGGCGGAACAAATTGGGCGGAACCTTGCGCCCACCTTCCGCCCAGGCCACCCCAGAGGGCGGTTGGTTCTGCCCAAGTGTGATCATAGTGTGATGGCCCTGAACGGCCGCCACACATAGCGCACATGTTTTTTGGACTCGTAATGACACCCTATATCTGCGGGCTCAGAGTCTGTGTGAGCAGCGGGGAGGCAGGGGGCACGCATCACAGCAACACACAAATTGGAGGCAAGGGGCCTGGGGGGATCCACACAACAACACACGGCACAATCCTTCGAGCCATGCTCCACCAACCCTTTGCTGTAAGTTGTGCTGTGCCTGCTGCTTTAGCCTTCCGTTTCTTCCTGAAAGTACAGGTGTACTGCTGCCTGACGTCTTCCCCTGGCTACGCTTGCCCTCCTCCGTCTTCTGGGGTCGCCATCGCTCTACATGTAAATAACTGCATCGTTTACGCCTACCTCGCCTTCTGGACTGATGGTGGATGGTTGTGCTGCTGCAGGTGATACCAAGGGGTGCTATAATAAAAAACGAATTCGTTTTTATTATAGCACCCCTTGGTGATACAGGGTGGCCGCTGGCTAATGTAATGTTAATGTTAATGTAACGTCAGCAACAATAATTCACGTTAAACAAGCTCGTCTATCGCCAAGTAGGCCTGCCTATTTGGATTCCGAACAAGTACCTGAACAAGTGGTATTATCGCGTGGTTGTGTAGAGGCGTGGTAAAGCAAGTTTGGTGCAGACTGCACCGCACAGTGTGGTGTTGGACAGAAATGTTTCATCCGATGGCATTTGTTGACATGTGAGGATAGTGTTGGGGTTTGGGTCAGCGGGGAACACATCAGCAAGCGGACTTCATGCTGTGGCGGGGCCAGGGGCCGGGGGGGGGGGGGGGGGGGGGGATGGGGGGGGGGGGGATGGGGGGGGGCACTGGCGTCGCAGTATGCTGTTGTGAAATAGGAAATGCATGCAGCAGACAGACATGCCAATGTGTGTGTTGGGGGGGGGGGGGTGCAGGCTTCTTGGGTCACGGCAATGTTCTTCTCCGCCTAGACAAAAGCACAGTGCCTGAGTCGACACCTGCAGCCCTTGCATCCCGCATCTGGGGACATATCGGATTCTTGTGACGAGCGAACAGTGTGTGCAACACAATCACCATGAAGACTACCATGGTATGAACCAGCCATCTGCAGTGGGCCCCCCTGTGGTTCATTCAGGCAGTTCAGGCAGGAATCAGGCAGGTGCTGCTGAGTGCACTGCGAGCTGAGTGGGCTGAGCTGATATGATGTTCAAATGTACCTGTAAATAATTTATCTGCGAAGGAATCGGTGCCGGCTGTGCAAGGCTGTGAGGGGCTGAGTGAGCCAGTGCTGGGCTGTGATCTGGGCTGTGATCTGATGGCAGCAATGATGCTAGCAGGATGGCCATTACGCTTGCAGCATGGCGCATTCGTGCATGCACAATTGGAGTTGTCTGTTGGCAAACTGCTTATACAGCCCCGGTGCCGACTGCAGACACCAACTGCAGTAGATCGCCAGTGACAGGTCTGCGGCTCTCAGGGGCCAACCGAGTACCGAACTGCGGCTGATGCACTGTAGATACGAACGAAAACGCTTCTGTGCGGGGCTAGATAACTGGATCGACAACAATAAGGCGGTGATGGAACGCATGGAAGGATCGTGAGGGGACATCGGAGCAGATGGCAAGTTTTGTGGCTGATCGGGGCCAAACGACTACCAATCGGTAGCCCCGTACTCTTAGATTCTGATTATGTGGCTTGTTTGCGAGGGGGACGACTGGTCGAAAAGATAGAGCGAGAATGAGAGAACCACAGAGAGAATGACAGTGCAGCATGGGAAACAGGGGTACTAACCTACTAACTAGAGTATTAGTACCCCTGATGGGAAACGGCCTTGCCATATATGGCAGGCCAATCTAACCAGCGGGGTGAGCAAGATTCGCATTTGTGAAATTGCCTGTAAGCTGGCTCCGTTCTTTCGTGACCATGCCCTGTGTCAACATCTGGGATGCCCGGGCTGTTGAGCAGGCAGTGTGGAGATGCAGTCTGTGTCCACCTTGCAGGCTGGTGTGTTTGTGTTGCATTTGTCATGACGTAAATGTCACGTTTTGTTTGCCCCTTTACCCCACAGCAGTAGGTGAACACGCATGGTGAACACCTAGCACCACGTGGGGACAGGGCAATTGTGTGCTTTGCAGCTGCCGCCCTGTAGATGTGCGTTTGTCACCAGCACATGTCATCCAGGGTAGTGCAGACACAGATCATGAACATCCATTCAAGCACAACACGACACAATCAGTCAGGCAAAATCTTGTCTGCCAGTACTGTAAAGTTGGTATTGTGCTGGCTGGGCAGCTGCAGCACCAATGCATGCGGTGTATACGAGAGCAGCGCAGTTGATGTTGCATGTCAGGGTATAAGTGACGTTTGTTATGATATGTTTATTCAGTGCACGTGATTGCTGGCACTGCACCGACACTGCATAGTGTGGCCCGAGTCAGGTTGTGATGGTCACCACTAGCTATGCTATAGCATGCAGCAAAGTGCATGGTTTGCTATGTCAAACCGAAATACGTTATGTGACAGGTAAAGTATATTGATCAGTTGCTGTAAAGCTCGCAGGGGTTGTGCTGCAGTTTTCGTTTGTACCGCAAAGCCATCCCTGAAAGCCAGCTGCAGTGACCTGCAAGGCGGCAGCGATGTATGAGCAATTTTGTCCATTGAAAAGTATAGATTGATGCTGAATGCTACTGCGCAGGCCGTTGCTGCAAGTTTTCAATGCACAGACAGAGCCACGGAACGAGGAATATCCTTGAGGAAAAGGGGAATTGAAAGAGTTGAAGAAGTCGTCCCAGGAAAAGGAATTCCCCAACCACCAGGCTCAGCACCGTTTCCTGCTTTCCTCACATTCCTTGCTTCCTTTTGTGTGCCATACTGAAACGGACTGCTGTAACATCAGTTAATTATCCAAAATTAGCATCGAAGCGTGCAAACATCGCACCGCTTTGCCTGAACATGTGTCACCGCCCGATCTGCTGCTTTGACCAGAAATCCAAGGCACAAAACAACGCCCGCTTGTCACAAAGGAGTGGTCAATACAAACGAATCATCTTTGTCCAGCTGTAAAATAACCGTGCACCCCCAGGCCTCCCTTCCCCACATGTGGGAGCATCACAAACGTGATTGCACTGAAATGAAAGCTGACTTCAGTGTGCACAGGTGGCTTTGGTTATCAGTATGGTGATGTTGGCTGTATGTGTTGATGGGATGTTGTTTGACAAGGCGATGTCTCTGGTTGAGGGTGTAGTGGATGGATCCCCCTCCTCAAGCTGAGCAGTGCTGGCCACTGCTGCTCCCAGCATGCAGGACAGGTCATTGTGCAAGCATCTCCCCTTGGCTGTGTACGCTGTCTCATGTGCATGCCGGCGATATGCCAGCTCACTAGGTTACAAGTGCCACCTAGTTAGGCATCCCAGCAGGAACCCTTACCGTCAGCCATAGTGTGCTGTAGCAGCTCATATGTCTTAAGTGTGATATGCCTTGAGTGTTGCAGTCTGGTGGTTGCTGTGAAGGTCTGTATGCTGCATTGTGTGCGGACAGGCGGGGGGTGCGGGGGGCGCAGCCCCCCACATAGGGGGGTTGGGGGGCTTGCCCCCCAATGGTAGAAGGTTTAGCGTGTGCTGCATTGTGTGCGGACAGGCGGGGGGTGTGGGGGGCGCAGGCCCCCACATAGGAGGGGTTGGGGGGCTTGCCCCCCAATGGTACAGGTGTAACTTTGATTTGATTTGATTTGGTAGAAGGTTTGTCTGCACACTGTGCTGCGTGTGTGCGGACAGAGCGGCTGACATCGCCACATCCCTGCCGCCGCACCAAGCCCCAACCACAGGTGCCAGCAGGGCAGCACAGGTGCCAGCAGGGAAGCAAGGGCAAGCAAGATGGGTTACTGAGTACACGCGGGGGTGGGACCTTGCAGTGAAGCAAGGATTGTGAGCAATGAGAGGAACAAAGGGTGGCCGGGGTTCTTGGAGAAGCGAGGAAGGCAGGAAAGCAGGGGTGCGGTGGGGGTTCCTGAACAAAGCGAGGAAGACGAGGAAAGGAGGAAAGCAGGGGTTGGGTTGGGGTCCTGGGGAAGCAAGGAAGGCGAGGAAGCGAGGAAAGCAGGGGTTGGATTGGGGCACTGAGGAAGCAAGGAAGGCGAGGAAGGGAGGAACGCAGGGGTGGGGTGGGGGGCCTGAGGAAGCAAGGAAGACGAGGAAGGGAGGAAAGCAGGGGTGGGTGGGGGTCCTGAGGAAGCAAGGAAGGTGAGGAAGCAAGGCAGTACCAGGTTAATGTGTTTGCTAATGAACATTAGTTGATATCATTAACTTAACGTTAGTTTTAACGTTATGGCAGTTGCCACCCTAGTGATACAAACACTTGGGAGGTGACGGAGCTCAGACGAACGTGCACGTCCCGGGGGCGGCCCCATCATGGTATGATAGATGCATTCAGGTTCTGGTCAGTTCTGCTGACCGTCAGCGTGTGCAGGTGCCCTGTCGCCTTCTGCCACCCACTCAACATCCGGACAGTTTGCCCTACAGCCCACCGACCCAGCCTACAACCGACCCAGGGGGTGGCTGCTGTTGCAACAACGTTTTGTTGATGTGAAATTGAATGGCTACAGCTGCTCTCTCCACCCAACAACTGCTTCAGCAGTAACGAGTGCTGTTGTTTGGCTTCGGGTGGCTAATTGAGGCATTCACAGCCCCCAAAAACTCTGTATGCGTATCTTCAATGCTTGAATGGTCTATTGAGAGCGTTGCCGTACCTGCTGGGGCTTATGCGTTGCAAAGACTGGCTCGCACCACGACCAGCCAGCACTGCCTGACAGCTTGCTTTCGTAGGACGCATGCAATGCATGAGGCCCCGCAGGCGGTGTCTGGCGATTAGCTACGAACATAACCTTCACGTCGACTGCCCCGTGGGTGCATCCTGGACACATCAACGAAGCATGGTCTCCTCATCTGTACAGGGCCCACGTCCCGGCATGGGCCTAGCACAATTGCATGTTTCCCTTGATCACGATATGCCGGCGCACGCGGTTTCAACCCATGGCTGACAGATTTGGGGCCGTTGTGCCAAGCGGCGCCTGCAAACTCGTCCTACATATGGAGCACTGTGGTGGCGAAGTCTGCTAAGGATGCACTTCCCCTTTAGTCCCCCAATACCACAACCACCAGAACCTATTTGAGTACAGCACGTCAAAGTTTCGCAAATGTTTCAGTTAATTCAGCAGGGACCCATTGCAAAATGTCTGACATTACTGGTGGGAAAATGCACCAAGGGGTGGAGTTCAAGTAATGTGGAGTTGTGGACACAGGTTGGTGCACTCAGCAGGGACCCAGTGTGACGTCACACTGGTTACAAGGTGGGGGTCCTCAAAATTGCCCACATGTTAGGATCTCACACTGTGAGTCCCGCACACCAGGTTTAAAGACGCAAACATCACTTAATACATTGGAAAGTGAATAGTTTTCATTTTGACCCCTACCCCCCTGTCGGTTTAGGCTGTTGTCAGGTACCGCTGCTTCCCCCCTGTGGACGCTGCTGCACCCCTACCCCCCCCGAACGTTTATTGTATTATTACATTATTATCATAGGCTATTCGTTTGATCAACCCCTACACCCCCTTCGAGAATAGGGTCGGCGTCCTCCCCCCCCCCCCCCCCCCCCCCCCCTGGCTGTAGGTTTGTGGTGGACCCTTGGACCTGTGGGGGAGGTATGTTGCACACAGTTTGGGGCCAGTCAGTGTTATTCGTCAGACCCGAATTTCACAGTCACAGCAGCGCTTCAAATCGTGAAACCTTGGGGAAAAATTATTTGAAACTGCCACATGGACCTTTTTCAATTCCTTTTTCAGCAGGGGGAAGGGCTTGGGGCATTCTGGCTCATGAGCGTGCCCCCAGGGGTGGGGGCATTGGCCTGAAGACGGACTGCTGCAAAAGCCTGCAAGTTGCCTTGGAAATAGGGCAGTCTGGGGCCTTGAAGAGGGGGAGGGGGGGCATAGTGCTTTCCTGGGTGAGCCCTCCAGGGGGTAGGGCCTCTCGGGGAGCCTGGGGAACGAAGTGGGTGTGTCACTTTCAACTCACCCCTGCCCCTTTCTCAAAATCAAACAAAGTGTCAGGGTTTGGGCAAGGGTTTGAGCTAGGCTTGCACCAACGAAAGCAGTTTCATCCAACGCGGCAGTACCCAGCCGTTTATAGAAGCTGAATATAGAGGCTGTATACAGAAGCTAAGGTCGCCCTGCTTGGGATCGCAAGCCCGTCAACAGCCCGTGGAAAATATGGGACTGCCAGCACTGCGTGGGGCCCAGCCTCCACGGTCAATTAGGCTCCTGGTGGGACTTTCGTTGTTTGTAATAACCCTAATGCTACTTGGACGTTCATCTCTGGCCACCGACAGGTCAGCGGCATCTGCACACTGTGACTGATTGGTGGGTGGGCCCCTGGCGTGCATAATGAAGTTACTGCTTGTTGTTGCTGAAGCTTGTGCTGCTGCGTTTGTCATAGGTGTCGTGAAATGGTTACCATACTCATGCACCCGAGTGTTGGCGCAAAGGACAGCAGTCCGGCGTGTAAAGTCACTACACAGTACTTGCCATCCAACCTCGAACAGTTGTGGCTGTCAAATGCAGCTGAGTGGGAGAAGGACTTTTGCAGCCACATGAAAGAGGTGGAAGGCAGTACACGGGTGTGGCTGGACACTTTGGAACAGCTCACGCAGCTGCAAAGCCAATCTGGGGACAAAAGCCCCACTGAGGTGCGAGCAGTCCAGAGGATGCCCCCCCGCATCGCGCAACAAACCCTTTTACCCCCTCCCAGCCCCATATGCCTGTCCTTGTTGATTCACTGGCTGTCAATATGCCAGTAACACCACAGCTGCCGGTCCTATCTCTAATCAGTCAACTTTGAGATACACGACGCACACACAGCAGCGCTCCAGTCACCTGAAATGCATGCAGCCTGCTGGTCTTGCTTTGTCTTGTGGAGTTCCAGCGGGGCGGGCTCCCATAGACTTGTGTTGAAGGCTTGAGCTGCATGTGCACTGCACACCACATTATTTGGAGCTGTTTCCTGCAAGCATTGACGGTTCCACCGTGGGCAACTACTGTGTTGGCAGGTGCTTGCACAGCAGCAGAAGATGGACGCAAAGGTATTTTCACGGTTCAAAACAACCTACGACTGTGGAGCAGGCAAGAGTACAGAGCGTGTTACATGGATTGAACCACTGTCGCATGGCCTGCGCCACCCTGATGCCCTATGCAACCGTGGTGCTGACGTAATGGATCGCAAGTACTTGTTGCTGGCTCACCAATCCGACCATGCTGCAAGACAGCTGGGCAACATGCAGTGTGCAAATCGCACATGTCAGGCGATCTACTTTGACCTTGGTGCAACGACGCTGCAGCCAACTACGCAAGAAGCTGGCCAGGGGTGGTTTTTTGATGCTTACAAGCGGCAGGGGATTACATTTGACCGTTTTCTGCTGTGGGAAGCAAACATACAAACCCCAACATCAGTCTACCAACATGTGCCAAAGGCTGACATGCACAAATACCAGGTATGGAGAGACATAAAGAGACAGCAGGTGTCCTGGACACAGCAAGGCAGCCACAATGTCAAAGCCATGACAGCATGACCAGCTGCCTGTTCAGGCTGTCAAACAGCCATTGCTGCTTCGATTGACCAAGTCCAGCTTGATGCGCATGACCCTGCCACACACCTTTGATGCCTGCTTTTGGATGCAGTACTTCAACATTCCGGTCACTCCAGATGCGTCTGACGCATCCAACCCTGTACAAATGCTGAAGGTGGGCAGCACATTGCTTTCAGCAGGCAGAGTGTGTTGTATGTGCCGCATGAGCAATACATAGTCCGTGCAGCCAAGCGCCACATTGCTGATGCCTGGCTGCACGGACTAAAGGCCATATCCCTGCGCTGCATCAAACAGCCAAGGCACAAAGCATGACCATGCCCAACTGTGATTTGCACTTTGCAAGTCATGCTTTGTGGGTGAACCTGGCTTCTTCTACAATGTCCCCGCAGGCATTGCTCAGCCTGGTGATTTTGTTGTTTTCAAGCTGGTGAGTTTGTACTTGATCTCGCCGTGTGCATTCAGCTGTTTTCACAAGACTATGCCGAGCGTTTTACGCTGGTTTCTATACTGCAAAAGGTCAGAGTGCTGTGGGCAGTTGCCATGAAGGGCTCATTCATTGGCCACTTCCAAGGCAATATCAGGTTGTTGTGTGCTGCTATAGTGCGGCACCCCGTGCGCTGTGCCTTGGTTGCGGAGCACCACAGTAGTGGTCTCGAAGCAGCTCAATCCCTCTAGTAGGGTGTGACTGCGCAATGCATTTGCACCGAGGAGTTCGTTTTTGGAAAACACTGCATGCATTTTCTGATGGTATTGCAGGACATTGACAACCATGGGTTGAGCACGCGATCCTGGACGCCTTGCGTGATGATCCAAATGCTCTGGCGTTGATTGATGAGGTTTGTCTTGGCAGAAATGATACTAGATGCTCATTCTTTTGCAAAAAGCAATGCCTGTCACTGCTGTGCATCTGCCAGACTGCATAGACTGTAGGCTAGCACTGGGGCAGCCTGCAGCACTATCCAGCACTCTTGGCAAAACCGGCACCACACCTGAACACGTCTCTTGACATTCATGCTGCCGCGTTTATTGTTGCTGATGTTTTGGCCGCGCTGCCTGGGCAGTTCTTCTTTGAGGAGCATGTCAACTTCGCCCCAATGCTGAAGTACTGGGGAGGCACTGTTGGTGCCGGCACTTCGCTGGCTAGCTCGTACGCTGTGTTCACGTCCTTGAGGCAGCTTGGAGTCAGGGCGCACTCCTGGGTGTAGGCCAGCTGGAGAAGGGATTGCCATGCTGTGTGCGGCGTCGCAACTGAATGTCCAACTTTCCAAACTTTCAACTTGGCGCGATCTTCACACATGCCAACATGCACCCCAATTAGTTCAGAGTCCGGCGCGTAGCGTTGGTTGGTTGTTGGCGGATGACCCACCATGGTGCGCAGTGGTTGCGGTCCGCAAATCTGGATGGATGTTGTGAAAGACAAAAATAGTCTCTTCACACATGCCAACATGCACCCCAATTGGTTCACAGTCCGGTGCGTAGCGTTGGTTGGTTGTTGGCGGATGACCCACCATGGTGCGCAGTGGTTGCGGTCCGCAAAAATCATCTGGATGGATGTTATGAAAGACAAAAATAGTCTCTTCACACATGCCAACATGCACCCCAATTGGTTCACAGTCCGGCGCGTGGCGTTGATTGGTTGTCGGCGGATGACCCACCATGGTGCGCAGTGGTTGCGGTCCGCAAAAATCATAACAATCTCTTCACACATGCCAACATGCACCTCAATTGATTCAGACTCCGGCGCGTAGCGATGGTTGGTTGTCGGGGGATGACCCACCATGGTGCGCAGTGGTTGCGGTCCGCAAAAATCATCTGGATGGATGTATGAAAGACAAAAATAGTCTCTTCACACATGCCAACATGCACCCCAATTGATTCGGAGTCCGGCGCGTAGCGTTGGTTGGTTGTCGGGGGATGACCCACCATAGTGCGCATTCGTTGTGGTCCGCAAAAATCATCTGGATGGATGTTATGAAAGACAAAAATAGTCTCTTCGCACGTGCCAACATGCACCACAATTGGTTCAGAGTCCGGCGCATAGCGTTGGTTGGTTGTTGGCGGATGACCCGCCATGGTGCGCGGTGGTTGCGGTCCGCAAAAATCATCTGGATGGATGTTATGAAAGACAAAAATAGTCTTTTCACCAGGGGGGGGGGGAGAAAATAAAGTTGGGGACACCACCCTGAAAAAGTTCAAACGGGCCCAGACAACCCCCCACCCCCCCCCTACCCCGTGAAGCTGCGTTTCAGGGCCCCACGATGGTTGATATGCATATATACGTATTTACCATAGTTTCTACACCCTCAGAACCGTGCTCCAAGCTCCCCTGAGGCCTGATTTTGGAACAATGATCTCAAGATGGATCAATGGTGCTTTGCATCCTAAAATCGGCCCCAGAGTGCTCAGCAGCATTGTAAGGACATTTTTATGTTACCATAATACATTCACATGACTCTGCATTGCTGTAGATCAAGCCCAACCAACATACAGGGCCACTGCCCTCCACCGCCAGTCAACCCTACCAACACACTGCTTCCTTTCCTAGCCTGGGAATGGCTGAAACTTGGCTAGTTCCTGGACATTTGCTGCCTTTACCAGCCCTAGGAGCCAGGATCCTGGGCTAGGGTGCTTCCTAGGGTGTACATAGAAGGAACCAGGCTAGTACCCTGTGCAGGAACCGCCCAGGAACCAGCCTGGGAACCAGTCTGGCAGCTGGTACTGCTGTGTGCTGTGCTGTGTTATGACGTGTGATGGCACTATGGACGCTGATCATGGAAGTGATGCTAGATGTTACTGAACACGGAGGGTGATTGCATGTAGCACATCAGGGTGCCACAGTGTCAGCCGCAAACTGCCACAGCAGGTTCCACGCCTTCAACAATGCAACCACTTATGAGAACTGATGTGGCAATCCTGGTAGTATTGATGTAGGCAGCTTACACAACATGTCACCCTGTCCCTGACCCCTGCACCTGACAGGCGGTAGGGCCAACAAAAATGCGCCTTGCACGCACACCTGCACGTGTGGTGGGCTATCACAGTGTGGGCCAGGCGTCCTGCAAGTCCCCAGCCACACGTGATCTGAGCAATGTGTATATAGCCTATTTCTGCTGCACCCCTGTAGGCTTCTGCCACTGATCATGTAGTGTGGCGCTCGGTCACTGATTGATGGCAAGGCGGGTTGTGTGTGTGTGTTGGGGGGGGGGGGGGGGCAGGGGGCGGGGGCATTCTGCAGGATTCTTGCCCTTCAACGTGTTCAAATCTTTCTGCCATTGACGGTATGATAGTTTGCAAGGTGTTGTGTTTGTGCCAGCAGGCAATCAAGTTTAGCAGCATGGAGCTTGAAGCTGATGCAAATTTGATCAGGGAGTGTGGGGATCCACCGGTGCAAGTGTTGCAGCGCATGTGACACTATGGTAGCACCACCAAAGGGTGTGTGTAAGGCAATGAGCCTTGCGTAAAGGTGCATCATGTAAGGCAATGAGCTTGCGTAAAGGTGCATCCGTAAAGCTGCATCTACTTGTGTGTTCATGTCTGTCTCTGTTTGCTGTTCCAGCCACAGCCCTACGCGTTTGTAGGTTGTGTCACGGCGACATCTTGGGCCAACATTTGCAAGCAAACAACCATATACTGCTCCTTCCCCATGGGGTGTGTACAGCACCCCCTGCTGTTGCCACTTGGCATCAAACCGCTCTGGTGACAGGACGGGGTAGCGGCCCCGTAGCCAGGACAGAGGCACCCCAGAGTTAAGGCGAATGTCCCCCTGAGACCTAAGCCAGTCCTGTGAGAGCTGCTGCTGCAATGCTGCCCTGAACCTGTGGATGACTGCAACACTGCTGTACGGCCGGCCCTCGCTGGCACACCGAACCACCCAGAAGGACTCCAGCAGTAGCAGCCGCAGGTATGTCCAAAGCTGCTGCAGCGCCGGTGGAGGCTTCCACACTGTGCTGTCATCCAACAGCAGGATGCGAACGCTACTGAAGTCCACTGCTGCTCCCGGCTGCACCCTCTGCCACACACCTGCAAACCAAGCCCACACAGCCACGGCGACAGGGCACTGCACAAAGAGGTGAGACAGAGACTCGAGCTGATAGCTGTCTGGAGTCGGCAGCTGCTGCTGCTGGGTCCCAACCTGCTGCTGTGACTGCGACTGCTGCTGGTGTTGCTGTGCTCCTGCGTTCGCAGCCTGGCCCGGCTGCGGCTGCGGCTGCTGTTCATGATTTGTGCTGGTGTGTGCTGCGGCAATGGTGTGCGTTGTATCTTGGCTCTATAGGGTTGCAGCATGTGAGTGTCTTAGCACTGCTTTTGACATGTGGATGGTGAGTCATTAGACCGGTCCATGGGCCTTGCCATATTGGGGCAAACATGGACTGTGACCTGCCGCAGTTGCTCTACGGACGGCTGTGGTGTATAGAGGACACTGGGCGCACGGTCAGGCCCTGGATGCCCTTCGGGCTGCTTCTCACGGAGCTGTTTGCACGGCCCTGCGATGGTGTCCCCTGCACAAGGGGTGCCGTGGGGTGGGTGTCACAACAGGTT
This sequence comes from Desmodesmus armatus, assembly GCA_007449985.2. Lineage (NCBI taxonomy): Eukaryota > Viridiplantae > Chlorophyta > Chlorophyceae > Sphaeropleales > Scenedesmaceae > Desmodesmus > Desmodesmus armatus. The sequence goes on from VIIQ02000298.1 coordinate 53,103, forward strand.
GCCCCATCCTCCCGCTGGATCTTTTTATGGAGTGAACCACCGGTTGCTTGGTCCCGCCCAATGTAACTGATCACTTCCAAAAAAACAAAAAAAACCGGTGGTACACTATTTTGTCTTTCACCAGAGCCATCAAATGATTTTTTGCGGACCACCACCGCTGCGCATCATCACGCGGCATCCACCAACAACTAACCGGTCTAATGACTCACCATCCACATGTCAAAAGCAGTGCTAAGACACTCACATGCTGCAACCCTATAGAGCCAAGATACAACGCACACCATTGCCGCAGCACACACCAGCACAAATCATGAAAGGCAGTAGAGACACACCAAAAAAAGAACACCCAAAAAAAAAAAAAAGAACACACAGGCAGAATCGGATGCCCCGACATGCAGACAGCTACTCATTGGCACACAAAAGCTGCAGAGCCAAGGCACATCACACACCATGTGTTAGCACACCAGAAGTCAGCATTAAAGTCATACAAACCTGTATGCACACACACAGGTCTGTATGCACGCGCATGCACACAGCTAATCACGCACAAAAAAATCACGCACAAACAGTGCACGCACCGTGCCACACCAAAACTCTACAGCATGCAAGCTGGCAAGCGTGCGCTCGAGCCAACACACAGCCGTCCATGCAACACCAGCCCTACAAGTGCACGCCACACAAGATTAACTCTCACACAAGCACGCCACACAAGATTCACTCTCCCACAAGCAGCACACCACGTACACGTACACATGCATACATATGCAAGGCGCCGTATTTGAAGGGCATTCACCCTCGCGTACGGGGCACCTGACAACATGGACGATGCACTAGGGACAAACCACGTACATACGTACTGTACCACCGGTTGCTTGGTCCCGCCCAATGTAACTGATCACTTCAAAAAAAAATAGTGTCTTCAAGCACACCAACATGCACCCCAGCTGAGTCACACGCGGGCGTGTAGCGTCCGGCTGGTGTCGGTGGATGCCGCGTGATGGTGCGCAGCGGTGGTGATCCGCAAAAAAACATTTGATGGCTCTGGTGAAAGACGAAATAGTGTCTTCAAGCACACCAACATGCAGCCCAATTGAGTCACAGGCCGGCGCGTAGCGTCGGGTTGGTGTTGGTGGATGCCGCGTGATGATGCGCAGCGGTGGTGGTCCGCAAAAAATCATTTGATGGCTCTGGTGAAAGACAAAATCGTGTCTTCAAGCACACCAACATGCACCCCAGCTGAGTCACACGCGTGCATGTAGCGTCCGGCTGGTGTCGGTGGATTATTTTTTTGTCGGTGGATGCCGCGTGATGGTGCGCAGCGGTGGTGGTCCGCAAAAAGTCATTTGATGGCTCTGGTGAAAGACGAAAATAGTTCATCACCTCAGGTCTGCCAAAGTCTCGCACATCACCATCACCCTGCATTTCGTGCTACTGGAGCTTGTAAGTGAATGCACAGCACATGGCACTCGACACTAAATTGCATGATGTGTATTGATGCTTCTCACAGCATTTCGAACAGCCCCACCCCACCCCCCTGGTGCCTTTTTCCAGCAACACCAAAAGTGCCCATTTCAGCACCAAAATGTTTCCCATGTGGCTGGTGCTTCTACATGCTCATATCCCAGAAATCCACATACTTGCTGAATTGCGGGCTGCTTGTTAGGAGATCTAGACAAAGTTACAGGCAACAATCTCCCCCCCCCCTGCCCCCTCTGCCCCCCCCCCCCCCTCCCAAATGCCCCACATTCAGCTCCGCCAAAGTCTCGCACATCACCATTACACTGCATTTTGTGCTACTGGAGCTTGTAAGTGAATGCATTGCACATGGCACTCCACGCTAAATTGCATGATGTGTATTGATGCTTCTCACAGCATTTTGAACAGCCCCACCCCACCCCCCTCGTGCCTTTTTCCAGCAACACCCAAATTGCCCATATCAGCACCAAAATGTTTCCCATGTGGCTGGTGCTTCTACATGCTCATATTCCCAGAAATCCACATACTTGCTGAATTGCGGGCTGCTTGTTGGGAGATCTAGACAAGGTTACAGGCAACCATCTCCCCCCCCCCCCCCTGCCCCCTCTGCCCCCCCCCCTCCCAAATGCCCCACATTCAGCTCCGCCAAAGTCTCGCACATCACCATTACACTGCATTTTGTGCTACTGGAGCTTGTAAGTGAATGCATTGCACATGGCACTCCACGCTAAATTGCATGATGTGTATTGATGCTTCACACAGCATTTCAACCCCCCCCCCCCCACCCACCCGCTGATGCCTGGTTTCATCACTTCAGGTCTGCCAAAGTCTCGCACATCACCATCACCCTGCATTTCGTGCTACTGGAGCTTGTAAGTGAATGCACAGCACATGGCACTCGACGCTAAATTGCATGATGTGTATTGATGCTTCTCACAGCATTTAGTAGTAGAAGTAGTTGTATCTGTGTGAGACCTAGATGCTTGCACCTTGAGTCAGGCAACACCTGAAAACACTGGCAACACAGGGTTTCAGCCCAGACCTAGCATGCTTGCGCCTGGAGTCAGGCAACACCTGAAAACACTGCCAACACAGGATTTCAGCCCAGGCTGGAATTGCCGTTTGTTGGGGTGTAACGGCGTTTGGGGGGCTGGCACTGCCTGGGAAATTGATGAACTTCAATGCCACTGCTGTGACATTGTACACAGATTGTTACATACAAAGAATGTGTCTGTGTACCAATCACAGATATGAGCAGTCAGCTGCAAGGGCCGAAGTGCTAACACATCTACCCACAGGCTCATGATGCAGCACCCTGCTAGGCAAGATGTCCTGGATGTTACTGGTCAGCCTAACACGGTGTGCTGGAGTGTGCGTCCCACTGCTAACAGCCTGCCACAGGCTGCAACAACTCACAACATCTACACACCTGCATGCTGCGAAATGCCATGTGTCAAGGCCTCACACAAGTGTGGACAGACCTCGACAATGCGATCTGTGAGCTTCGGGCACTCCTTGGAAATGAACAACAGCACATGGTCGATGGTGAGGTGCGGGTGATGCACGTGATCCTCATAGAAGCTGCAATCAGTGAGGGGCATCACGTCGAGAAGCTTCACCCGGGGGTCTCGCTGCACCAACATCTGAGAAAGCACGATGTTGCCCACATCAATCATGGAGTTTGTTTGGCTTGGGACACCGCAGCCTTGAAACCCGTCCCCTGGCTGGCATTGTCCGTGCCGGCAGATGTGTGTTGTAGTGCGCCAGTAGAACCGCGTGGAGCTCGGGAGGGTGGCCACCAGCCCTGCCAGCTGCTTGCCGTGCTGCATTAGCCTGCTTGCCCAATCACTGTGATGGTGGACAATGTTGCCCAGCCCCATGTTGGCAATGACAATATCATACCCACCACTGCGCATTGCCTCAGCCAGCTCTTCGTCATAGATGTTTTGGTTTTGCCAGCGGAACGCCATACCAAGCTCCTTGCATGAGGCCCTGGACGACTCCACGCCGCCGCCACACGCTGGTTTCTGTGCAGCACGGTAGCTTGCTTCAGCTGGGCTGCGCACCCATGGGCTTGTACTGTTTGTAGACAGCAGCTGCAGGATCTGGAAGTACCAGTTCCTGCTGACGCTGGTGCCGACAATGTACATGCTCTTGCCTTGCAAGCACTGCTGTAGTTCAGGAACCAGGGCAAGGTCTGCGGGCTGGCTGGGCGACCAGAAACAGCTTCCACGAGATCGTGCCACTTCGAGCGTCTCCTGACTGTTGCACACCACAGCACCAGCATGCCCTGCAGGTCAAGCATGGCAAGGCACAGCCACTCAGCATGCTGCCATGGGCAGTCTGGTGTGTTCTTGGTGAGGTGGTCCCCCAAGTCCGCCAGCTGTGAGGAACGCGTGCTGATAGGAGGCTCTGTTGCTGACTCTGTGACTGGACAGTGTATACACGTTCCTTTTGCTATTGGACAATGTTTTCGGCTTGAAGTGTGACATGTCGAGGTAATTAGCTGATGCATATACGGCTCGGCTGGTGCTGTACTGGCAGACATGTTGGTGTGTGCAGATCCAAACTGCAGTCCTACCTGCAAGCGCACACAGCAGTGCCAGTGCAGCTGCATGCCGGCACCATCCCATGTCAAGCTGCGTAAATGTTGAAGGTAAATAGCGAAGCCTGCATAGCAATCAATTACTAACTAGGTGTCAGCAGCAGCGGACAAAGTAGCCATGGTGCGGGCATCAGTGCAGTGAAAGCCTTATGCAAGGATAATGCTACATCTAGCCCAACTACTGACCCGTCACAAACCAGCAGATGGATTTTGGACTGTGCAGGCAGCTGTTTGTCACAGCTGAACAAGCATGAATCAACGTACAGCAACCAAGCAACTTGACAGAGGACTTCGGATTAGCCCCAAACTGTTTGGGCCAAACATATTATACATAGCATGCAGTCAACAGCTGGAATGCACAAGCCACGTCATGGCAGCCAGGGCTCAATACCAATTTAGCGTAAACCACGTGACACACGAACGCTTGTCAATTCACGCTGACGCGCATATCATTACACGTGTTTCCAGCCAGGTTCATCGCGCAGCATGCTGCTAGCAGCGAGTCGACCTTGGTGCAAGACAAGCAATACACCACCAGGCGACCAGTGACTCAGGACACTAGAAAGCCTGGGCCAGTTACGGCCCTCAAAGCCAACAGCACAAGAAAAAGAACTAATATAGGTAGCATGTTGTACATATACTATACAAGCAACTCAGTTGGACATGACCCCTGGTCCAGTTGCAGACCATGCTGCCTGGAACGGCAGGGTCTCAGCGCGCTGCCGCATCCTGCTGCTGTAGCGTGTGGCATTGAGTGGTCGCCGGAAAGGCACCCCATTAGCGCGTGGGTGTGTCAGTCTGTAGAGCATGCTCCGCCAAGAACCGCGCAACGCACATGCATCCGTAAGGTCGTGCATGTTCGTTGGCTGCCCCAAGGCCTGCAGATCCCTCGTGACACATTTTTCCCAGCTCATAGGCGGTGCCCCCCGCGGTGCTGACGCGCATAAATCGAATGAATTCACCGGTTGGCTCTCACATTTTCTTTACTTAAATTCACCCATTTTCGGGGCGGCGAAGCCGCCCCCCTTTTCAGCGCTGTTGATGCTGAGCTTGTTTGTCAACACACAGCACATGCCCCTCCGCGCTAAATTTCGCCATGTGTACTTATGCTTGGGACAGTATTTCACCCCCCCCCCCCTCTTGGAACCCCCCCCCCCCCCCCATCTGGCCCACATTCAGATCTTTCAAAGTCTTGCACATCTAAACCACACTGTTTGCAGAGCAAGTAGGGCTTGTGAGTCAAAACACAGCACATGCCCCTCCACGCTCAATCGCACCATGTGTATTATTGCTTGGGACAGCAGTCCACATCCCCCCCTGGAAGTCCCCCCCTCCCCATCTGGCCCACATTGACCTCTGTCAACGTCTCGTACATCTTCACCACACAGTATAGTAGGGCATGTGAGTCAGTGCATGGCACACACACCCCTTCGCGCTGAATTGCACCATGTGTATTTATGCTTGGGACAGCATTTTACACCCACCCTTTGAAGGGGTTCCCTCCCCCCCCCCCCTCACAGGTGCCCCACGTTCAGCCCCAACAAAGTCTCGCACATCATCACCACACTGTATATCAAATTGATGCAGCTTGTGAATCAACGCACAGCACATGCCCCTCCGCGCTAAATTTCACCATGTGTATTGATGCTTGGGACAGTATTTCACAACCCCCCTATTTCAACCCCCCCCCCCCCCCCATCTGGCCCACATTCAGATCTTTCAAAGTCTCGCACATCAAAACCACACTGTTTGCAGGGCTGATAGGGCTTGTGAGTCAATGCACCGCACATGCCCCTCCACGCTCAATTGCACCATGTGTATTTTTGCTTGGGACAGCATTTTTACACCCATCCTTTGAAGGGGGTCCCTCCCCCCCCCCTCCTCCCTGCCAGGTGCCCCACGTTCAGCCCCAACAAAGTCTCGCACATCATCACCACACTGTATATGAAGTTGATAGGGCTTGTGAGTGAATGTACAGCACATGTCCCTCTGCGCTGAATTTTACCATGTGTAACAATACTGGGAACAGTATTTCATCCCCCCCTCCCGGAAGCCCCCCCCCATCTGGCCCACATTCAGATCTTTTACAGTCTCGCACATCAAAACCACACTGTTTGCAGAGCTAGTAGGGCTTGTGAGTCAACGCACAACACATGCCCCTCCGCGCTAAATTGCACCATGTGTATTTTTGCTTGCGACAGCATTCCACCCCCCCCCCCCGGAAGCCCCCCCCCCCCCCCCCCCCCCGGGGTTTGATTCACTAGTATGGGGCGAACAGCGGGCGAACAGCGGGAAGGACATGTGATGTGCTCAACCACAAGCCCTATCAGCCTTATTTACAGTGGGGTGATGATGTGCATGACTTTGAAAGCACTGAATGTGGGCCAGATGGTGGGGGGGGGGGGCGCTTCAAAGGGGGGGTGGGGTGAAATGCTGTCCCAAGCATAAATACACATGATGCAATTTAGCGCTGAGATGTGTGTGCTATGCATTGACTCACATGCCCTACTAGATCTATGTACAGTGTGGTGATGATGTGCAAGACTTTGACAGAGGTCAATGTGGGCCAGTAGGGGAGGGGGGGTTTCGGGGGGGGGGGGGGGGATGCTGTCCCAAGCATGAATACACATGGTGCAACCCAACGCAGAGGGGCATGAGCTGTGCGTTGACTCACAAGCCCTACTAGCTCTTCAAACAGCGTGGTTTCAAAGCACAACCGATGTGCGGGGCTTTGAAAGTTCTGAATGTGGGCCAGAGGTGGGGGGGGGGGGAGTGAAATACTGTCCCAAGCATAAAACAACATGGCAAAATTTAGCGCGGAGGGACGTGAGCTGTACATTCACTCACAAGCCCTATCAACTTTAATTACAGTGTGGCGATGATGTGTCAGACTTTGTTGGGGCTGAACGCGGGGCACCTGGGAGGGGGGGGGGGAGCCCCCTTCAAAGGATGGGTGTAAAAATGCTGTCCCAAGCATAAATACACATGGTGCAATTCAGCGCGGAGGGGTGTGTGACATGCACTGATTCACATGCTCTACTAGATCTGTATACTGTGTGGTGAACATGTACGAGGTCAATGTACGAGACTTTGATAGAGGTCAATGTGGGCCAGATGGGGAGGGGGGGGGGAGCTTCCGGGGGGGGGGGGATGTGGACTGCTGTCCCAAGCAATAATACACATGGTGCAATTGAGCGTGGAGGGGCATGTGCGGTGCATTGACTCACAAGCCCTATCAGCCCTGCAAACAGTGTAATTTTGATGTGCGAGACTTTGACCCATTTTATGCCCACCTTTTGAGGGGGTCCCTTACAGGTGCCCCACGTTCAGCCCCAACAAAGTCTCGCACATCATCACCACACTGTATACAAAGCTGATAGGGCTTGTGGGTAAATGGACATCACATGTCCTTCCACCCTGACGAGCACTATGTGCATCATTGAATGATTCAATGCAATTCAATGAGCATGATGCTCAAGACAGCATTTCACCCACCCCCCCCTCTGGCCCACATTCAGATCTTTCAAAGCCCCGCACATCCGTTGCGGTTTGAAACCACGCTGTTTGAAGAGCTAGTAGGGTTTGTGAGTCAACGCACAGCTCATCCCCCTCCGCGTTGTGTTGCACCATGTGTATTTATGCTTTGGACAGCACCCCCCCCCCCCCACCCCCCCCCGGAAACCCCCCCATCCCCTACTGGCCCACATTGACCTCTGTCAAAGTCTCGCACATCATCACCACACTGTATATAGTCTAGTAGGGCATGTGAGTCAATGCATAGCACACACTACTCCGCGCTAAATTGCATCATGTGTATTTAGCTCAGTGCCCATTGCTGTTGTACGCTGGCCGCAACAGCAGCAGGTGTGCCCCGCAGTGCCCTCAGAAGTCACCTGCTGTTTCTTGGTCAGCCTGAGCAGGTACCGTGGTGCATGAACCTGTGCAGTGTCTTACGTAGCTGGATCCGTTGCTTTTCAACTGACAATGTGGCCCGTGTATGTCAGTGGCAAAGCTATGTGCAATGGGAGTACAGTTGACAGGCAGTGTTGAAACCCCGACAGAGCAGGTGTTATGATGTTGACTGGATGGTATTGAGGCTTGACTGCGCAGGAGCCACGCGGCCTGAGTTGTTTGCCGCCCAGCTCGGTGCCGTTGCTGTTGTACGCTGGCCGCAACAGCAGCAGGTGTGTCCCATAGTGCCCTCAGAAGTCACCTGTGGTTTTGTTGGTCAGCCTGAGTAGGTGCCGTGGTGCATGAATGTGTGTGGTGTTTTGTGTGAGACGGTCTTGTTGCTTTTTGGGTGACGAGATGGCCCGTGTGATGCCAGTGGTGAGGCTATGTGTGCTAGCAGTACAACCGGTGTGGACAAATGTGGTGAAGCAGGTTTTTTTTTGGCTTGCAAGTGCAGCGTGTTGCTTTGCAGATCTGCAGGTCTCCAGGTGGCTTTGTTTTGCTCTGTGGCCCTTGCTTGTGGATTATGCCCTATGAGCCTAGTTTGGCTCCAGAAAGGGCGGTCAGGCGTGGCCCTGACCCAGTTTAGTAGTAGTAGTAGTAGTAGTAGTAGTAGTAGTAGTAGTAGTAGTAGTAGTAGTAGTAGTAGTAGTAGTAGTAGTAGTAGTAGTAGTAGTAGTAGTAGTAGTAGTAGTAGTAGTAGTAGTAGTAGTAGTAGTAGTAGTAGTAGTAGTAGTAGTAGTAGTAGTAGTAGTAGTAGTAGTAGTAGTAGTAGTAGTAGTATAGTAGTAGTAGTAGTAGTAGTAGTAGTAGTAGTAGTAGTAGTAGTAGTAGTAGTAGTAGTAGTAGTAGTAGTAGTAGTAGTAGTATTTTATGCTTGGGACAGCATTTCACCCCCGCCCTTTGAAGCGCCCCCCCCCCTCCCATCTGGCCCACATTCAGTGCTTTCAAAGTCATGCACATCATCACCCCACTGTAAATAAGGCTGAAAAGGCTTGTGGTTGAGCACATCACATGTCCTTTCACGCTGAATTGCACCATGTGTATCTATGCTTGGGACAGCATTTTGCACCCACTGTTTGAAGCCCCCCCCTCCCCCATCTGGCCCTCATTCAATGCTGTCAAAGTCTCGCACATCATCACCACACTGTATATAAAGCTGATAGGCTTGTGGGTGAATGCACATCACATGTCCTTCCACGCTGGATGGCACCATGTGCATTCATGCCCAAGACAGCACTGAACACCTCCCTCCTGAAGGGGGCCCCTCCCCCCCCCCCCCTCCCAGGTGCCCCATGTTCAGCCCCAACAATGTCTCGCACATCGTCACCACACTGTATACAAAGCTGATAGGGCTTGTGGGTGAATGCACATCACATGTCCTTCCACCCTGAAGCGCACTATGTGCATTCAATGCAAGTCAATGAGCATGATCCTCAAGACAGCATTTCACACCTCCCCTCTGAAGGGGGCTCCTCCCCCCCCCCCCCCCCCCAGGTGCCCCATGTTCAGCCCCAACAATGTTCATCACCACACGGTATACAAAGCTGATAGGGCTTGTGGGTGAATGCACATCACATGTCCTTCCACCCTGTAGTGCACTATGTGCATTCAATGCAATTCAATGAGCATGATCCTCAAGACAGCATTTCACACCTCCCCTCTGAAGGGGGCTCCTCCTCCCCCCCCCCCCCTCCAACCACAAGCCTTTTCAGCCTTATTTACAGTGGGGTGATGATGTGCATGACTTTGAAAGCACTGAATGTGGGCCAGATGGGAGGGGGGGGGGGGCGCTTCAAAGGGCGGGGGTGAAATGCTGTCCCAAGAATAAATACACATGATGCAATTCAGCGCTGAGTAGTGTGTGCTATGCATTGACTCACATGCCCTACTAGATCTATATACAGTGTGGTGATGATGTGCGAGACTTTGACAGAGGTCAATGTGGGCCAGTAGGGGAGGGGGGTTTCGGGGGGGGGGGGGGGGATGCTGTCCCAAGCATGAATACACATGGTGCAACCCAACGCAGAGGGGCATGAGCTGTGCGTTGACTCACAAGCCCTACTAGCTCTTCAAACAGTGTGGTTTCAAACCGCAACGGATGTGCGGGGCTTTGAAAGATCTGAATGTGGGCCAGAGGGGGGTGGGTGAAATGCTGTCTTGAGCATCATGCTCATTGAATTGCATCGAATCATTCAATGATGCACATAGTGCTCGTCAGGGTGGAAGGACATGTGATGTCCATTTACCCACAAGCCCTATCAGCTTTGTATACAGTTTGGTGATGATGTGCGAGACTTTGTTGGGGCTGAACGTGGGGCACCTGTAAGGGACCCCCTTCAAAAGGTGGGTATAAAATGCTGTCCCAAGCATAAATACACATGGTGCAATTCAGCGCGGAGATGTGTGTGCTATGCCCTACTAGACTATATACAGTGTGTGATGATGTGCGAGACTTTGACAGAGGTCAATGTGGGCCAGTAGGGGAGGGGGGGGTCGGGGACAAGGACAGGGGGGGGGGGGGCGTTGCTGTCCAAAGCATAAATACACATGGTGCAACACAACGCGGAGGGGGATGAGATGTGTGTTGCTTCACAAGCCCTACTAGCTCTTCATACAGTGTCGTTTCAAACCACAACGGATGTGCGAGGCTTTCTGATCTGAATGTGGGCCAGAGGTGGGGGGGGGGGTGAAGTACTGTCCCAAGCATAAAGAAACATGGCGAAATTTACCGCGGAGGGACGTCAGCTGTACATTCACTCACAAGCCCTATCAACTTCATATACAGTGTGGCGATGATGTGTCAGACTTTGTTGGGGCTGAACATGGGGCACCTGGGAGGGGGGGGGGGAGGAGGAGCCCCCTTCAGAGGGGAGGTGTGAAATGCTGTCTTGAGGATCATGCTCATTGAATTGCATTGAATGCACATAGTGCACTTCAGGGTGGAAGGACATGTGATGTGCATTCACCCACAAGCCCTATCAGCTTTGTATACAGTGTGGTGACGATGTGCGGGACTTTGTTGGGGCTGAACATGGGGCACCTGGGAGGGGGGGGGGGGGGAGGGGCCCCCTTCAGGAGGGAGGTGTTCAGTGCTGTCTTGGGCATAAATGCACATGGTGCCATCCAGCGTGGAAGGACATGTGATGTGCATTCACCCACAAGCCTATCAGCTTTATATACAGTGTGGTGATGATGTGCGAGACTTTGACAGCACTGAATGTGGGCCAGATGGGGGAGGGGGGGGGCTTCAAACAGTGGGTGCAAAATGCTGTCCCAAGCATAAATACACATGGTGCAATTTAGCGTGAAAGGACATGTGATGTGCTCAACCACAAGCCTTTTCAGCCTTATTTACAGTGGGGTGATGATGTGCATGACTTTGAAAGCACTGAATGTGGGCCAGATGGGAGGGGGGGGGGCGCTTCAAAGGGCGGGGGTGAAATGCTGTCCCAAGAATAAATACACATGATGCAATTTAGCGCTGAGTAGTGTGTGCTATGCATTGACTCACATGCCCTACTAGATCTATATACAGTGTGGTGATGATGTGCGAGACTTTGACAGAGGTCAATGTGGGCCAGTAGGGGAGGGGGGTTTCGGGGGGGGGGGGGGATGCTGTCCCAAGCATGAATACACATGGTGCAACCCAACGCAGAGGGGCATGAGCTGTGCGTTGACTCACAAGCCCTACTAGCTCTTCAAACAGTGTGGTTCCAAACCGCAACGGATGTGCGGAGCTTTGAAAGATCTGAATGTGGGCCAGAGGGGGGGGTGGGTGAAATGCTGTCTTGAGCATCATGCTCATTGAATTGCATTGAATGCACATAGTGCTCGTCAGGGTGGAAGGACATGTGATGTCCATTTACCCACAAGCCCTATCAGCTTTGTATACAGTGTGGTGATGATGTGCAAGACTTTGTTGGGGCTGAACGTGTGGCTCTGGTGAAAGACAATAATAGTGTCTTCAAGCACACCAACATGCAGCCCAGCTGAGTCACAGGCCGGCGCGTAGCGTCGGGTTGGTGTCGGTGGATGCCGCGTGATGATGCGCAGCGGGGGTGGTCCGCAAAAAATCATTTGATGGCTCTGGTGACAGACAATTATAGTGTCTTCAAGCACACCAACATGCAGCCCAGCTGAGTCACAGGCCGGTGCGTAGCGTCGGGTTGGTGTCGGTGGATGCCGCGTGATGATGCGCAGCGGGGGTGGTCCGCAAAAAACCATTTGATGGCTCCGGTGACAGACAAAAATAGTGTCTTCAAGCACACCAACATGCAGCCCAGCTGAGTCACAGGCCGGTGCGTAGCGTCGGATTGGTGTTGATGGATGCCGCGTGATGATGCGCAGCGGTGGTGGTCCATAAAACATTATTTGATGGCTCTGGTGAAAGACAAAAATAGTGTCTTCAAGCACACCAACATGCAGCCCAGCTGAGTCACAGGCCGGCGCGTAGCGTCGGGTTGGTGTTGGTAGATGCCGCGTGATGATGCGCAGCGGTGGTGGTCCGCAAAAAATCATTTGATGGCTCTGGTGAAAGACAAACCAGGGACGGTAACGGGTCCCTGTGGTCCCCTCCTGTTCTTTTTAATATACTCAGTGGATTTTCTGGCATCCTGCTGTACAGTTGTGTCAGTGTGTGCAGTTGCTGCCCTTGAAAGCTCCTGTGCTTCCTGCCCCCTCCCCCCCTTGCCCCCCCACCCCCTAGCTGCCTTGCTGTATTGGTGTTGCTTGATAGCTAGTGGGAGTGTGCTCTGATTGGTGAGCTGCCCCGGAGAAGCAGGTTGAGGTGCATCAGGTGCTTCTGAAGCAGCTGCTGGTGGTCCGTCTGTTGTGGTGTCAGATGGTCCCTCAATATCAGCAGCACGCCTGCTCCTCGTCACTACACTAGTTGAAACAGACATCAAAGCCAAGAAAATCACTGCTAAACTGACTGTCCCTAGCGACGTGCCTTGCATGTTGCCTTTGATGATGGCGCGCAGCTTTTTTTTTTTTGAAAGATGGCGCGCAGCTTGGTGTAAGCTTTTTTTGGAAGTGATCAGTTACAATGGGCTGGACCATGCAACCAGTGGTTCACTACATAAAAAGATCCATCGAGAGGATGGGGCAACCTGTTGTGACACCCACCCCATGGCACCCCCTTGTGCAAGGGACACCATCGCAGGGCCATGCAGACAGCTCCGTGAGAAGCAGCCCCGAAGGGCATCCAGGGCCTGACCGTGCGCCCAATGTCCTCTATACACCACAGCCGTCCGTAGACCAACTGCGGCAGGTCACAGTCCATGTTTGCCCCAATATAGCAAGGCCCATGGACCGGTCTAATGACTCACCATCCACATGTCAAAAGCAGTGCTAAGACACTCACATGCTGCACCCCTACAGAGCCAAGATACAACACACACCATTCCGGCAGCACACACCAGCACAAATCATGAAAGCCATTAGAGACACACAGGCAAAATCGTATGCCCCCACATGCAGACAGCTACTCATTGCCACACAAAAAGCCAGAAGTCAGCATTAACGTCACACAGACACACACGCACAAGTCTGTATGCACGCGAATGCACACAGCTAACCGGGCACAAACAGTCCACGCACCGTGCCACACCAAAACTGCGACAATTGCAGACCGATCACAGGATGGTGTGAATTTAGGGGAGTTTTTTTCTATTTGTGTCCTCATGCACATGTAGACATCCGAAACAAGCTCGTCTGTCGCAGAGTAGGCCTGCCTCCATCACAGGTCTATGCTTGGCCTGTGTTATGTGTAGCAAAATGTCTGTGTCAGAACGGGATGAAGCAGGCTGTAGACAAATTGGGTATATATTGTGACATGGCTAGATGTGCATGGCCAGTAAGGCTGCTAATTACACCCCTGTTGTTGTGTATTGAAAGCGAAAATATGTGCTGCCCTGCTCGTGTAAGTTGAGTACTGTCAGGGTGCAACTTGCTGGGGGGGGGTCCAACAGTCCATCTAGCACCCTGAGTTTGTATCAAAATCTTCACTGCTGAGGCCACACGCTTGACTTAAGGTGACACATATGTAATTGCAGGGGGTGCCCAAACTGGCTCCCCTGTTGCCTACACAGCAGGGATCCTCCACCGCACGGTTGGTATGCAAACTATACATATGTAGGTAACTCCTGCTCTGCGGTGTGGACTAGGTATCTCCTGTGTGCACTACACACGGGTCCCCAGCCATCAGCTACTGTTCAGCTGTCAACTAGGTGTAGAGGACGCGTGTGCTCCTCTGCAAGCCTGTACTATGCCTTCATAATCTTCTAATACGTGTTGTATCTTTGCATGGCACGCACAACCTGAGGGGAGGTTCACAGCACCGCAGCAGTGCAAGCCATGTGTTCCAATACAACAGCCACATCGTATGGGGCGTTCGCATGACTGATAATGCAGCCTTCAAACGTATTTGGCTATCGAAAACGTCTCCCAACACTTTCAGCACCTTCCGTCGACACAGGGTTTGAACCATCTCTGGTGCCCAGCAGAGTTTGGAGGCCCCAAAAGTCCCGCTGCTGCACACCAACATACTGTACAACAACCTTAGTAACCATAAGTACCGCCTTGGCGGGCCGGCGTGCTTGCTGTGCAAAGTGGGTGGTCTGGGGATCCTTGCTTGCTGATGCCCTCATAGCCGTGCAAGCCATCCACAAGGGCTAGCGTGCACTTCCACAGAAACCTACAATATCATACTATCAATTGGTGCCATGCTGACGAGTCAGACGTTCTGACAGGCTGGTACATGCAGTACAACATGTGTGTCTGCTACTAGGGCAGCGCACAGGCCCAGACAGCAGACCTTCCGCCCCTGATTACTCAGAATCTGCAAGACAGATTCCCTTGCAACCTTGCATGCTGCCTTCAGATACTACTGGTTGCCTGCTGCCCACCAGCCAAGGGAATCCAACAAAATGCCAGCCTTTGGGGGCCAGGTCAAAGATTTTAACCGTTTCCACTGTTAATTTTACTAAAATGGCCAAAACGTAACCAAAATTTTGTTAGAATTGTCCCGGACTGTCAGGGGTGGCTGAACACACCAAACAGACCAGCATGTTTCAATGGCAGGAAAATCTGTCTTGCAGATTTTAATATATATGGCCTGATGTTTCAAACTTGTTAATAACAGTACTCCATGTTACTTAAGGTCCAGGTCCTGGGCCTTCACATCCTGGGCCTCCTTGGGTGGGGTGACTCAGCCACGGGGTGGAAGGCTGATGAAGGCCCTTGCTATGCATAATCTGGCACCCCCTCATAATTACATATGTGTCACCTTAAGTCAGTGATGCATCTTTGTAGTCCCCATGAGGCCATCGAACAGTGCAGGTACCCTGGTGCATGGGAAGGGGAGAGGCGGGGGTGGGGTGGGGAGGTGAGGGGTGGGTTGGGGGGGGGGGGGGGGGGCAGGTGGGGGTGGGGGGGATGGATCCAACAGTAGCAGTAGATAGTGCGTCTATGTAGAGGCGGCAGCATTCGATTTCAGCGTTTGGAATGCCACTCTTGAGCTGAATGCACCACGTGCACGATCTGATAGTTCTGATAGTTCATGATGGCAGCCGTTACGCTCGCAGCATGGCCATCAAGCTTGCAGTATGGCGCGATTGATGCAAAACAACCATACGAATCTATTTGTGGCACATCTGCTGGTCTAAACATCCTGCGTGCCTCCGCACCAGGCGACGTCAGCAATGTTGCGGAAGCGGAAGCGTGCCCCCTCAGAGGAGTGCTGCTGTACGGGCCAACCGACTATCAATCTGTAGCTTTTGGGATGCTGATTCCAAATATGGTGCTTGTTTGTGAGGGGATCGCTGAATAAACAAGGTATTCGTTGAAAAGGCGGAGCCTTAGGGCTCCTGCTCCTTTTCAACTACAACCTTGGTCAGAAGTGATGTGTGAGAGTTGTGTACAGCCTTGCCTGAGTACCCTACTGCAAACTTGTCCAGAATGCCTTTTTAATTGCAAACTTGTCCAGAATTACTTTTCAGCTACAAAACAAACTTGTCCAGAAGGGCTATTCAAATACAAACTTGTCCATAATGCCTTTGGAGCTACAAACTTGGGAAGAGGGCTTGGGTGGGGGTGGGGGTGGGGGTGGGGGTGGGGGGGGGGGGGGGGCTGGGTGGGGGGGGGGTGGGGGTGGGGGTGGGGGGGGTACTGCTCAGCATGTACAGTGCTGTGATCTACTTTGCTGCGTCACGGGTGAATCAAGGGTGGCATCGAGGATGACAGTTTGGTTGGGGGGGGGGGGTATTCCTGCTCAGCATGTGCATGTACAGTGGAGTGTAACAGAGCAGCACTTAGTGGCTGGTTTTATGTATGAATGCTCATAGCGTCGGTGGCAGCACCCGCCGCCAGAACTTGTGGCCGAGCCTGCTGGTGTCGTTGCCTCTTAAGGAGAGGAGATCATTGAAGCAGCTCAAGCTGGTGCAGCGGATATGTTTCCGGATGAGTTGTTGGATCACCTCTGAGGCGCACTCTGGTGTTGTTGTTTTTCTCTCATGCGAGTCCTTTGAGGAGTGCTTATGCCCTATGAGCCTTGTTTGGCTCCTGAAAGGGCGATCAGGCGAGGCCCTGATCCAGTAAAGTAGTAGTAGTAGTAATTTCACTTTATGGCACCACATGCAGGTTGGTGCGCCGGGGAGGGGGGGGGGACTGTAGCGACAACTTGAAACAAATCGCAAGCAGAGTTGTACTTGTCTCAACTAATCAGATCTGTTGGTGACGTCTCTACTAACATCAGCCACAGCTACAACAGTTTTGACTGACAGTGCTGGCCATTCATTGCACCTGGAACCACCAAGGTCACAGGGTGTGGCTGCATCAACACCATTCAAAGCTTACAACCTCTCTCCATCCCACTGTAAACCTTCTGCCCCTGCTGCCACAGTGACGATGTTGCCAAGGCCCCATTCAGTCATGCATAATCAGTCCAACATGCAAAGTCACCATTCTCTCAGCTGCTTTCACTGTCGCCCCAAGGGTGCTGCTTATCATACCTGAGAAGTCGCACGCACCAGCTTGAGCTCCTGCAACGCAGGCCAGCTGGCCGCTAAACATGGCAATCTGTGCCTCTACAGTCTTACCAACATAAGTGTTCAGCACCCCTGCTTGCCTCTCCATAGAATTGCACAACACCCTTAGAATCCTCTGTCCCATGTGTTGCCATCCACAGCACTCCCAGCAAACCGTGTGGCGCTATCTTCCCATACTTGTCTAACAGTCCCCCACGCCGTCCCAACTCTTTCCCATGCTGCCTCTTGGCCAATTTTGCCCCAGTGCTGCCCCAGGTATACCTCTACTGCCCATGCTCCCTCCTTATCGATGCACCGCCCTTCCAGACCCTGCCTGCAATCAACTGCACCTGCTTCCTGCCATGCCAAAGTCACCAAGACTCTCCCTGTAGTGCTGCACGTGTACTGTTGCGCAAGAACCCTTACATGAGCTGTGTTGTGTACACAACACAGTGCTTTACCTTCCAACAGTCAAAGCTGCTTGCTGTCTATTTCCTGCCTGCAGTGCTTGCAGGCTGTGCTGAACCGTAAAGTGAAATGGAAGTGGGTGCTACTTCAATCCTTAGTATCCGGTTTGAGGATGCTTGAGCACTGCTGCTCCTTCTGTACATCAACCTTGTAGGTTTGTCATTAGCAGTGCCGTGAGATGATGCTCCACGTCATGCACACTCCCTGAGGTTTCTTTTGTGGTTGTGCGTGAGCCGTAACGACTGGAGATCAGCCCCTTTGCATGCACGTTAACTCACATTTGCAAACGGTCACAACATCAGCCAACGTGATCTGCCCTCGCAATCTCCAGAATGTTTTGTTTGACAATTGCGCCACGTTGAGAGCGGCATGAGTTACAGAGAACGGGCCATGATGCCACCAGACCCCCTGCAGGCCTAACTAACTGCGTTTCTGGCAGTGCTGCCACCACAGCAGCCTGCAGGCTCTACCGACCACCCCATAAATATCAGTTTGTACCATAATACTTCCTGCATTTACCGCAGACGCTGCAGAGCCTTGTAGCGAAAGAGTGAACGGTCACTCAAGATTTTGGGGTCATTTTTGCGCAAGTGTGAGACATGCAACCTAGGGGTAGGGATTAGTTGAAAGTGACACAGGCAGTTCTTCTGGAGGGGGGGAGGGCCGGGGGCATTGCTCACATCATGCCCTAGGGGGTGGGGCTTGGGGCATTTTTGAAAGCTTTTGGGGTCAAAATCCTTTGAAAACAGGGCATTTTGAGCCGCCAGGAGGGGGAGGGGCATTAGGGCGTGGGCCCTGGTGGCAATGCCCCCAGGGGTAGGGGCATTCGCAGAGCCCTGATAGAAGAACTCCCTGTGTCACGTTCAACTAATCCCTACCTAAGGTGGCAGTCGCCCCGGGGGGGGGCTCCATGGAGTGTGCATGATGTGGAGCATCATCTCACGGCACCGCTGATGACTAACCTACAAGGTTGATGTACAGAAGGAGCAGCAGTGCTCAAACTGTCCACTATCATAAGCATCCTCAAACTGTCCACTATCATAAGAATTGAAGTAGCACCCATTGCCCTCTCGATTTACGGTTCAGCACAGCCTGCAAGCACTGCAGGCAGGCAATAGACAGCATGCAGCTTTGACTGTTGGAAGGCAAAGCACTGTGTCGTGTACAACACAGCTCATGTAAGGGGTTCTTGCGGAACAGTACACGTGCAGCACTACAGGGAGAGTCTTGGTGACTTTGGCATGGCAGGAAGCAGGTGCAGTTGATTGCAGGCAGGGTCTGGAAGGGCGGTGCGTTGATAAGAGGTAGTGTCGGAGCATGGGGGCAGTAGAGGTATACCTGGGGCAGCACTGGGGCAACCAGAGATGAAGTAAGCATGTTGAGCTGCCGTTGTTTTTGGCTGCCGCCTGTCACGCCGCAGCCGTTTAGCTGCCACATGTCACGCCGCAGGGGCTATGTGTGGCTCCCAGTGCTACACGCTGACACCAGCCGTAGGCATGCATGTTGGCCACCAGCTGGGCTGCTGTTGCAATCCACAGCAGCCAACGCTTGCGTGCAAACGCAAGAGTGCGCTGTGCGGTGTGTTGCTGGGCGTTTGGTGCCATGCTGTGTGTTGGTTGTTGTGCTGTCAAGTGTGTGGCATCAGGTGGTTGCAGTGCTGCTGTAACTTGGTTGCTGCTGGCGTCTGCGACTGGCACTTGGATCCTGCTGCTGTTGTTGTTGCTGCTGCTGTTGATCCAACTGTGCTTGCACACGCTGGGATCGCCTGGTGCTGGCCGATGATGGGGCTACGATGGGGTGCTGCTGCTGTTGCTGTTCTGCCGGCAGCTGCTGTGCTGCAGTGCAGGCAGCCAGGCCTTGCTGGTCCAGCACATTCTTATCTTTACCGTGCCTGAGAAGCTGCAGCAACGTTGCCTTGTTTTGGTCTGTGGCAATGCAGTTGTGCCTGCAGATCAGCAGATCTAGATGTGCCGTGCACAACCCTGCAGCCTGAACTGATCGCCTGCCCACATAGCTTGCAATTTTGGCTTGCTTGGCAGCAACACGACGACGTCTGCACGTCTTGGACCATTGTGTGCACTAACTGTCTGCCACGGCGATGGCCGTTCACTATGACTCACCGGTGGCGTTGGTTTGCGTTGGTCCGGCGTTGGTTTGGCGTTGGGTTTTGCTGGGCACCAACGCAGCGTTGGAGACGAACCAACGCCAAACCAACGCTAAACCAACGCCAACCCAACGCCGCGTTGGCATGTCAACAACGCTGAAACAAGGGGTTTTACTGCATTCATACGCCCATAATGACCAACATACATGCTTCTGTCGCAGTTTGTTACATATGCTCGGTGAGGGCAGCACCACAGCTGTAGTAAGTACTTGTACAGTACTGTACTAGCTTGTAGTGAACTAGCTAGTACACTGAAAGAACTCAACCCAGGCCCAGCAAAACCTTCAGCACAAGCTGCTGCTTGCTGTCGCCCACAGGGTGTCACAGTGACCTGCAACAGCAGCACAGTGCACGGTGTCAGATGCTGTAGCACACTGCTTGCAGTGTTCACGTAGCATGGCTGGGCTTGCTACCTGTTCTGTGTAGCTGCTGCCTTGCCACCTCCTTGCCTGCCAAATGCAAAAGAACAATTGCAAGAAGTACTGCAGGTGTATCCTGTGTACATGAGGGGCAACCGTCATATGTCCGCACAACAATACTGTGCTGCACAGCCGCTTGCTGACTGATGTGCGCACCTGCATTATGGTGTGTTTCAATGCGCTGTTGAACAGCGGGTAACTCTCAGGACCTCACAGTGACCTGCAGCAGCAGTACAGTGAAAAATGTTAAATCCTGTGGCGCGCTGCACAGTTTTGAGGTAGCTTGGCTGGGATTGCTGACAGAACAGGACAGCAATCAGTCCTGTAGGTGTATCGTGCGTACATAGGGTGCAACCCTTACACGTCGGTTCCAGCTGCTGCTGTGATGCGAAGGCAGGGGCTGCAGACCAGAGGCTTACCTGTGTGGTTGGCGTGCTTGGGAGGCTGCGTTGACCAGCCGTTACTGCCACAGGATCTCATGCTGGGGCCCTGCAACCATGCCGAGCAGCAAACCAAAGGGGGTCAACCCCATTCCACTCCAGCATCATCTGCTGCTGGAAGGATACTGCTGCTGGATCATCACCAAGGCATGACTATACCACGCTGAAATATTCCGTGTACTGCTTATGCACCTGATCGCACTCTGGGGCTACAGGCAGCATACAGGACAGCAGCACTGCTGCAGTACAGCAGTGCTGTTTGACATGAAGCACCCTGTGCTGTAAGTCCGCACAGCCTGCTGAGAGTGCTCACCTGTTCAAAGTGAAGCTTCTTACACCATCGACGGACAGGGCAGCCATCAGCACAACCCGTTCAGGCAGTGTTGACAGGCATTGCTGTTTCAACAACCTTCTGGTCAAAGGCGCTTGTCCGGTTGCATCACGCCACAGGTGCGGTCTGAAACGTAGCCTAGATACGCTAGTTGTGTTTCGGGAGGCTTGCACGGGCTGCACGCCCACAGACTGCACACATTGACTTCCATCGAAAGGTTGTTAACCTGATGATGAACGATATGACCCCCAAGCTGCAAATATCGAGATCAGCTGTGACGTACGTGGACATACAGTCCTTCACTCGCGTTTGGCAGCGGGTTGTGCCTATAGGCTGAAGCAGTCAATGTTGTTGTGTTGACATAACACTAGCCTTGTTTAGCCGAGCCATTCGGAGGCAGCAAATACCAAAACTCATACACAACATGTTTCTGATGTCAACACGATGTTTTGATGGCCCATATGCAGCCTGCAGTGTGACCATGCTGCAGGGATCAATGTGGTGGCAACTCACAAACAGCCAGCAGCCACAACGGCTCACATTTAGGCACGTAGAACAACCAACAAAACCGTCTAAACATGTTTTGGACAGGTTCAGGTCCGTCCGGTACCGGGCCTTGGAGGGGGGTGGGGTGATCAACTCAAGGTCTGGTGTTTTGCACCAGTCATGCAGCTCATGCAGCAGCGCCAAAGGATGGTCAAGTGTTTTTTACATGTACCTGGACGTATCTAGCTGTTTCAAGGTGTGCCGCCAGATGGGCGTTGGGCGCCAACGCCGCGTTGGCCAAAGCCAACGCTGAACCAACGCATACCAACGCAAACCAACGCCACCGGTGAGTCATAGTGCGTTGAAGTTGACATGCAGCCCGTGTGACTACCAGCTTCGTCTGTGTGGCCGCATGGATTGGTCCGACAGGCCAAAAAGTGTTCTACTTATATATCAGTTCCTTTCTCAGACTTATAAGCGCTATCGTGCCTCCATCGCTAACTGTACACGTTTCCGGTGCACACTGCTTTGGCCACAGGCCCGCAATGGCCGATCCGACAAGCTTATAATTGATTGCAAAACCTCGGCAATGCGTTGGTGTAGGTAAATGGAGCATGCGAGGCCCCTGCTGTTGGAAACCGCGTGTGTTCATTTTAGCGGGCCGGGAATTGTGCAACATTCGGGGTAGTCTCAACATGCAAAGATGGCCAAGAGGCAGCATGGGAAAGAGTTGGGACAGCGTGGGGGACTTTTAGACAAGTATCATATATCCCAGTGGGAAGATAACGCCACACAGTTTGCTGGGAGTGCTGTTGGTGGCAATACATGGGACAGAAGATGCTAAGGGTGTTGTGCAATTCCCCTATGAGCCTTGTTTGGCTCCTGAAAGGGCGATCAGGCGAGGCCCTGATCCAGTAAAGTAGTAGTAGTAGTAGTAGCAATTCTATGGAGAGGCAAGCAGGGGCGCTGAACACTTATGTTGGTAAGACTGTAGAGGCAGCACAGATTGCCATGTTTGCGGCCAGCTGGCCTGCGTTGCAGGAGTTCACGGTGGTGCGTGCCACTTCTCAGGTATGATGAGCAGCACCCCTGGGGCGACAGTGAAATGAAAGCGGCTGAGAGAATGGTGATTTTGCATGTTACTCTGATTTTGCATGAATGAATGGGGCCTTGGGCACATCATCACTGTCACAGTGTGGCAGCAGGGGCAGAAGGTGTGCAGTGGGATGGAGAGCGGTTTGTAAGCTTTGAATGACTTGGTGTTGATACGGTCACACCCTGTGACCTTGGTGGTTCCTGGTGCAATGAATGGCCAGCATTGTCAGGCAAAACTGTTGTAGCTGCGGCTGATGTTAGTAGAGACGTCACCAACAGATCTGGTTAGTTGAGACAAGTACAACTCTGCTCGCAATGTGTTTCAAGTTGTCGCTACAGTGCCCCCCCCCCCCCCCCCCCCCCCCCCCGGGCGCACCAACCTGCCTGTGGTGCCATAAAGTGAAGTTACACAGTGTGTACATGCTGAGCAGGTATACATGCCCCCCCCCCCCAACAAACTGCCATCCTCGATGCCACTCTCGATTCACCTGTGACGCAGCGAAGTAGATCACTCCACTGTACATGCTGAGCGCTAACACCAACCCCCAAACCCCCCACCCAGCCCCCCCCCCCCCACCCAAGCCCCCTTCCCAAGTTTGTAGTTCAAAAGGCATTCTGGGATACATTCTGGACAAGTTTGTTTTGTAGTTGAAAACTCCTTCTGGACAAGTTTGCAATTTGAAAAGGCATTCTGGACAAGTTTGCAGTAGGGTACTCAGGCAAGACTGTACACAACTCTCACACATCATTTCTGACCAAGGTTGTAGTTGAAAAGGAGCAGGAGCCCTAAGGCTCCGCCTTTTCAACGAAAACCTTGTCGAGGCCAAACGACTACCGATCGGTAGCTTATGAACTACAGATTCTGAAAATGCAGCGAGTTTGTGAGGGGGTTGCTGGGTCGAAAAGATACAGCGAGAGTGACAAAGGTGAGACGCTAACATGGAGCATAGCAAACGGCCTTGCCTATTATTAATACCGCGCACGCCCGCAGCGGATGCCATATGTCAAGTTATCACCCTCCAATATGCTGGAAAATGCACTGAATTAGTTTGTACTACTGGCAGGTAAAGGGTTAAATAGGCAGGCCAACGCTTTTTTTTTGGAAGTGATCAGTTACATTGGGCGGGACCAAGCAACCGGTGGTTCACTCCATAAAAAGATCCAGCGGGAGGATGGGGCAACCTGTTGTGACACCCACCCCACGGCACCCCTTGTGCAGGGGACACCATCGCAGGGCCGTGCAGACAGCTCCGTGAGAAGCAGCCCCGAAGGGCATCCAGGGCCTGACCGTGCGCCCAGTGTCCTCTATACACCACAGCCGTCCGTAGAGCAACTGCGGCAGGTCACAGTCCATGTTTGCCCCAATATGGCAAGGCCCATGGACCGGTCTAATGACTCACCATCCACATGTCAAAAGCAGTGCTAAGACACTCACATGCTGCAACCCTATAGAGCCAAGATACAACGCACACCAGTACGGCAGCACACCACAGCACAAATCATGAAAAGGCAGTAGAGACGCACACAAAAAAGAGACACACAGGCAAAATCGGATGCCCCGACATGCAGACAGCTAATCATTGCCACTCAAAAGTTGCAGAGCAAAGGCACATCACACACCATGTGTCAGCACACCAGAAGACAGCATTAAAGTCAGACAGACCTGTATGCACACACACAGGTCTGTATGCACGCGCATGCACACAGCTAATCAGGCACAAACAGTCCACGCACCGTGCCACACCAAAACTCCACAGCATGCCAGCTGGCGAGCGTGCGCTCGAGCCAACACACAGCCGTCCATGCAAAACCAGCCACAAGCTACAAGTGCATGCCACACAAGATTAACTCGCACACAAGCACGCCACACAAGATTCACTCTCACACAAGCAGCACACCACGTACACGTACACATGCATACACATGCAAGGCACCGTAGTTGAAGGGCATTCACCCTCGCGTACGGGGCACCTGACAACATGGACTATGCAGTAGGGACAAACCACGTACATACGTACTGTACACAGTGCAACACTACTATGCCACCTAGTGTGGCACTGTGAACAAGCAGCAATCCACCTTGCACACATGTTTGATCTCCCCACTGTGCACAAGATCAACTCTCACGCAAGAGCACACCACCAACACGCACACGACACCAACACAAACCATGTACCCACTATGCCCCCTTGTCTCACACTGTGCATAAGCAGCACCCCACACCTATTAGACCGCGCAAGCACATCATGAAGTACACGTGCACTCGCAAGACACACGCCCAATACAGTCCTAGCACCCACATCTGACCACATGTGCACTCACAGGCATGCTCCACACTGTGCGCATGCTGCAAGAAACACACACTCATGTGTTAAACACTCCCCATCTGATGCTCAACCAATACACACTGCACAGACTCAATTCCTCCCAGCCCAGCATGACACCCCAACACCCCACGCGTTCCCTGCCCATCCCAATCCCCTCACAATAGTCCCATCAAATAAACCTGTATACCTGTGACCACGCAGTCGTCCCCACATCAGCCCTGCACACCCCATCACGATCGTCCGACACGTGCCCAGTCAATCCCGCCAAAGTCGCACACCCTTCCACCCCCGACACAACTGCTGTCCCCACCAAATGCGATGCAGTGCAGCACCCCTCACAACCCTGCTGTGCTGATTGCAACGGACACCTCCCCGTCCTCCTCGACAGTGAAGATGGAGCCCCATCTGCGCCAGAAGGAGTCAAGAGATAGCACAGGCGAGGGGCCTCGAAGCCATGCCAGTGGTACCCCCGAGCCCAGCCGGACATCCACCCCTACCCGTCGCCAATCTCGCCTCATCTGCTGTTGCAGCTGCGAGCGGCCGGCACGCGACAGCCTTAGCCGTGAACGCCCGCTGCTGGATGCTGTTGCAGCAGGGCCCTGGCTGCCCCCACTGCCACCCTGGTGGCCGTCCGTGCTGCTACTGGTGCTGGTGGTGCTGTCAGCACTGTCCTGGCTGCTGACAGGCTGGCTGTGCTGTAGCAACTGCTGCGCACCAGCCAGATGGACTCCAACAGCAGTAGGCGCATGTATGTCCACAGCTGCTGCTGCGCCAGCGGCGGGGCCCACACACTGTCACCTAGTGTCGCACTGTGTACAAGTAGCAATCCACCTTGCACACATGTTTGATCTCCCCACTGTGCACAAGATCAACACTCACGCAAGAGCACACAACCAACACGTACACGACACCAATACAAACCATGTACCCACTATGCCCTCAAGTCTCACACTGTGCATAAGCAGCACCCCACAACTATTAGACCGTGCAAGCACATCATAAAGTACACGTGCACTCGCAAGACACACGCCCAATACAGTCCTAGCACCCACATCTGACCACATGTGCACTCACAGGCATGCTCCACACTGTGCGCATGCTGCAAGACACACACACTCATGTGTTAAACACTCCCCATCTGATGCTCAACCAATACACGCTCCACAGACCCAATTCCTCCCAGCCCAGCATGAGACTCCAACACCCCACGCGTTCCCTTTTTTGTTGTGTGTCTCTTTTTGTGTGCGTCTCTATTGCCTTTCATGATTTGTGCTGGTGTGTGCTGCCGTAGTGGTGTGCGTTGTATCTTGGCTCTATAGGGTTGCAGCATGTGAGTTTGTTTTTGTGGAGGTGAGCAAGTTACAAGAGCGAAGTCAAGCAACAGAAGCCACCCCTCAAAGCTCAGGCAAGAGGATGGCGCAACCTGGCAGGCACCACCCCGTGAGGGCGCAAGCCGACACCCCCACCACATGGTCTCACGGGCGGCACGTCGCAGTGCAGCCTGCCTGCCTGCCTTAGCACTGCTTTTGACATGTGGATGGTGAGTCATTAGACCGGTCCATGGGCCTTGCCATATTGGGGCAAACATGGACTGTCTTAGCCTGCTTGCACACCACAAACGCTGTCTGCGCCACAGGCAGCAACGAAAGTATGACCAGCGCATATGCAAGGCCTCCCTCAAAACCCATCAGCCAGCACACCCCACCATAAACACAGGTGCGACTGTACCTCTGAGTGCGAGATACACGACCACATCTTGCCAGGAAACTTCCCTGCTCCCATATGGGTCTTTGCCTGACACGGCTGTAGCTGCGGTTTCCCCTACACTGACTGTACTGCCCGCCCCGCCTTGCTTGCTCAACAGCCGCGCTTGCTGGCGCTGTTGGCTGTTGCTGTACATCCACAGGCCTGTGGTGAAGAGGGTCAGCGGGGCTGTTGTCTGCGCAAACCAGCCCAGCAACGCCTCCAAGAATGCCAAGTGGCGCAGGGCAAGGGGGCTGCTAGGTCTAGCAGAGCTGCTGAACCCAAGGCTGACATGAGGACGGCTACTGCTGTGCTCCACACCAAAGGGTTCTGCAGGTGGGACAACACAAGGTGCACAGGTTGGACGAGTGTTCTACGCACTGCTGATATGCCAACAGCAGCCACGATGAGCAAGAAATGCTGCCACAACGCCACCAAGCCAGGCAGCTGTTGCAGCACCCGCATCCTATTTTTTTTTTTTTGGAAGTGATCAGTTACATTGGGCGGGACCAAGCAACCGGTGGTTCACTCCATAAAAAGATCCAGCGGGAGGATGGGGCAACCTGTTGTGACACCCACCCCACGGCACCCCTTGTGCAGGGGACACCATCGCAGGGCCGTGCAGACAGCTCCGTGAGAAGCAGCCCCGAAGGGCATCCAGGGCCTGACCGTGCGCTCAGTGTCCTCTATACACCACAGCCGTCCGTAGAGCAACTGCGGCAGGTCACAGTCCATGTTTGCCCCAATATATCTATTGCTAGATGACAGCTCGGTGTGGCAGCCACCAGCGCAGCTGCGCCAGCTGTGGACTTACCTACGGCTGCTGCTGCTTGAGTCCTTGGGTGGTTCGGTGTGCCAGCGAGGGCCGCCCATACAGCAATGCGGCTGTCACCCATAGGTTTAGGGCAGCACTGCAGCAGCAGCTCTCGCAAGACTGGCTCAGGACACAAGGGGACATCCGCCTGAACTCTGGGGTGTCTTTGTCTTGGCTCCGGGGCCGCAACCCTGAGCTGCTGCCGGAGCGGTTCGCCGCCAAATGGCAGCAGCCGGGGGTGCTGTACGCAGTGGACATGTGTGCACGTGTACGTGGTGTGCTGCTTGTGTGAGAGTGAATCTTGTGTGGCGTGCTTGTGTGAGAGTTACTCTTGTGTGGCATGCACTTGTAGGCCTGGTGTTGCATGGACGGCCGTGTGTTGGCTCGAGCGCACGCTCGCCAGCTTGCATGCTGTAGAGTTTTGGTGTGGCACGGTGCGTGGACTGTTGGTGCCTGATTAGCTGTGTGCATGCGCGTGCATACAGACCTGTGTGTGTGCATACAGGTCTGTATGACTTTAATGCTCACTTCTGGTGTGCTAACACATGGTGTGTGATGTGCCTTGGCTCTGAAGCTTTTGTGTGGCAATGATTAGTTGTCTGCATGTCGGGGCATCCGATTTTGCCTGTGTGTCTCTTTTTGAGTGTGTCTCTGCTGCCTTTCATGATATAGGGTTACAGCATGTGAGTGTTTTAGCACTGCTTTGACATGTGGATGGTGAGTCATTAGACCAGTCCATGGGCCTTGCCATATTGGGGCAAACATGGACTGTGACCTGCCGCAGGTCTACGGACGGCTGTGGTGTATAGAGGACACTGAGCGCACGGTCAGGCCCTGGATGCCCTTCGGGGCTGCTTCTCACGGAGCTGTCTGCACGGCCCTGCGATGGTGTCCCCTGCACAAGGGGTGCCGTGGGGTGGGTGTCACAACAGGTTGCCCCATCCTCCCGCTGGATCTTTTTATGAAGTGAACCACCGGTTGCTTGGTCCCGCCCAATGTAACTGATCACTTCAACAAAAAAAGGTTGGTGTGTACACCCCGGCAGGGGGTGCTAGTGACTTTAGACTTTGTGCCGCTTTGCGCGGCGTTCCGTTACAGGCGAGTTTAGTAGCCGTGTGGTGTCACTAGGCTTTTGTATAGTTTCTGCAGTACCGCGTGCGTCACAGCCGGCAGTGACTATCGTAGACAATTTGCGGGTGCGTGGTGGAGCCCTGGTGTCTGCTTTCAGCAGGCTGCGCTGCAATGCGCCGCTCATTTGACCATGTGGTGAGGGTGGTGGTTTGCCCCTTCACAGGGTGGCGCCGGTCAGGTTGCGCCATCCTCTTGCCAGAGCCTTTGAGGGGTAGCTTCTGTTGCTTGACTCTGCTCTTGTAACTTGCTCACCCTGAAAAAAAAAGATTTGCGGGTGCGTGGTGGAGCCCTGGTGTCTGCTTTCAGCAGGCTGCGCTGCAATGCGCCGCTCATTTGACCATGTGGTGAGGGTGGTGGTTTGCCCCTTTACAGGGTGGCGCCGGTCAGGTTGCGCCATCCTCTTGCCAGAGCCTTTGAGGGGTAGCTTCTGTTGCTTAACTCCGCTCTTGTAACTTGCTCACCCTGAAAGAAAAAAAAAGATTTGCGGGTTCGTGGTGGAGCCCTGGTGTCTGCTTTCAGCAGGCTGCGCTGCAATGCGCCGCTCATCTGACCATGTGGTGAGGGTGGTGGTTTGCCCCTTCACAGGGTGGCGCCGGTCAGGTTGCGCCATCCTCTTGCCAGAGCCTTTGAGGGTAGCTTGTGTTGCTTGACTCCGCTCTTGTAACTTGCTCACCCTGACAAAAAAAAACCAGCCCTACAACTCTACTATCCCCAACCCTGACGGCGGCATGAAGCAGCTGCCATCCAAACACCCACAGCAGCCGTAGTAGGCGCTTGTCAGCGGCCCGACGGTACGCTGTTCCCCACGCTGAGTCGGCCTGTGTAGCGGGCTGCAACCCCCTGGCCAAGGGGTCCTCTGTGTCATCCACTGCTGGGGTGGTTTTTTTTTTGTTTTTTTTGGAAGTGATCAGTTATGGAGTGAACCACAACCGGTGGTTCACTCCATAAAAAGATGTCCCTCCGTTCACAGCCTGTCCCGGCTGTGGCTGCGGCTGCTGCTGCGGCTGCCCATCCCCACCCTGCCCCTGCTGCTGCTGCTGCTGCAGCAGCAGTTGTGATCCCCCAATCCCGCCCTGCCCCTGTTGTTGTTGCTGCTGAGACTGCAGTGCTCCCCGCCTGGCCTGGCTGCTGCTGCTGCTGCTGCTGGGGCGCCAGCCGGCACTGCTGCTGCGGACAGCACCATTGCAGCAGCTGCTGCATGTTGGTGGTAGCGTATACTCGGCTATATTTTTCTTAAAGTTATCAGTTACATTGGGCGGGACCAAGCAACCGGTGGGTCACTCCATAAAAAGATCCAGCGGGAGGATGGGGCAACCTGTTGTGACACCCACCCCACGGCACCCCTTGTGCAGGGGATACCATCGCAGGGCCGTGCAGACAGCTCCGTGAGAAGCAGCCCCGAAGGGCATCCAGGGCCTGACCGTGCGCCCAGTGTCCTCTATACACCACGGCCACACAAAAAAATACACCACAGCCGTCCGTAGAGCAACTGCGGCAGGTCACAGTCCATGTTTGCCCCAATATGGCAAGGCCCATGGACCGGTCTAATGACTCACCATCCACATGTCAAAAGCAGTGCTAAGACACTCACATGCTGCAACCCTATAGAGCCAAGATACAACGCACACCGCTACGGCAGCACACACCAGCACAAATCATGAAAGGCAATAGAGACACACACAAAAAAGAGACACATAGGCAAAATCGGATGCCCCGACATGCAGACAGCTAATCATTGCCACACAAAAGCTGCAGAGCAAAGGCACATCACACACCATGTGTTAGCACACCAGAAGTCAGCAAACAGACCTGTAAAAAAAATACAGACCTGTATGCACACACACAGGTCTGTATGCACGCGCATGCACCCATAGTAGTGTCGCACTGTGTATTATTATTTTTTTGGGAGTGAGCAAGTTACAAGAGCGAAGTCAAGCAACAGAAGCCACCCCTCAATGCTCAGGCAAGAGGATGGCGCAACCTGGCAGGCACCACCCTGTGAGGGCGCAAGCCGACACCCCCACCACACGGTCTCACGGGCGGCACGTCGCAGTGCAGCCTGCCAAAAAGCAGACACCAGGACCCGACCATGCACCCGCAAAATGACTAAAGAAAAGCAACGGCAAAGGGACAAAGCATGCGAGCAACACTAACGCAAGCGAGTCAACGCAGAGCCAAGAGAAGCACCACCGATGCGTCACCACACGCACACACCTCACCGGTGTGCAGAGCCAGCCCCCCGACAGACGGGCTGAAGAAACACCCTAAAACCAACATCAGCAACTGCCACAGCAGCAGCAGCAGCAATTGCAGGCTCCAGCTCCGAGCCCGGACAGCTACCAACTCGAGTCTCTGTCCCACCTCTTTGTGCAGTGCCCGGTGGCAGTGGCCGTATGGGCATGGTTTGCGCAGGTGTGGCACAGGGTGCAGCCTGGGGAATCGGTAGACTTTAGCAGCACCCGCATCCTGTTTGCTGGATGCCAGCTCGGTGTGGCAGCCACCAGCGCAGCTGCGCCAGCTGTGGACTTACCTACGGCTGCTGCTGCTTGAGTCCTTCTGGGTGGTTCGGTGCGCCAGCGAGGGCGCCCATAAGCAGTGCGGCTGTCACCCAAGGTTTAGGGCAGCACTGCAGCAGCAGCTCTCGCAGGACTGCTCAGGACACAAGGGGACATCCGCCTGAACTCTGGGTGCCTTTGTCTTGGCTCCGGGGGCCGCAACCCTGAGCTGCTGCCGGAGCGGTTCGCCGCCAAATGGCAGCAGCCGGGGGTGCCGTACGCAGTGCGGGATGGCACAGGGCCCCGCCTTGTGCTGCCAGGGGATGCTTGATGGGCTTCTTTGGGGTGAGTGGGGGTTTCTGGACAGAGCGTATGCTCCACCAAACATACAATCTACAAAAAATGGGGGCGGGCTTCTCCTGCTGCAATGCAGTTGGGATGGGGGTGGGGATTTGGTTTCAGCATTATAGTGGTGAGTGGTTTATGCATACTTTGGGGGGGCGGCTCATGCTACCAGCCAAGGTTGGTGTGTACACCCCGGCAGGGGGTGCTAGTGACTTAGACATTGTGCCAACTCGCGTGGCGTTCCGTTCCAGGCAAGTTTAGTAGCCGTGTGTGTGTCACTATGCTTTTGTATAGTTTCTGCAGGCCGTCTGCGTCACAGTCAAGCAGGGATTATCGTAGACAATTACGGGTGCGTGGTGAGCCTGGTGTCTGCTTTCAGCACTGCGCTGCAATGCGCCGCTCATTTGACCATGTGTGAGGGTGGTGCTGCCCCTTCACAGGGTGGCGCCGGTCAGGTTGCCCATCCTCTTGCCAGAGCCTTTGAGGGTAGCTTCTGTTGCTTGACTCCGCTCTTGTAACCTGCTCACCCTGAAAAAAAAACCAACAAGCGGCGGCCACACAGCACATGGCTGGCCGCTGTACTAGACAAAGCCAGTGCGCAGAGGCCCAAACACCCCCCGTGGTGCACCACCACACCGGCACACCTCTCCAATATGAAGGCTAAATCCGCCCACACCCCCAAGCCAACAAAACACAACATTGTTGCCCCCAGTGCCAACCAAGCAAGGCAACAGAGCGGCCACCGCCCCCAGAGAACACCCAAACGCTTAGACCCTGTTTGATGCGCACACACTCCAGAGGCACAACAACAACTATGATACAGAGTAAGCACACACTAGCCAAGACCCGAGAAGCACAACAAATTCCACACAGAGGGCTCCCCTTCTTGCCCAACCCCGCTCCTGAACACCCAGCCCCCCCGTATGGCCACCTCCCACTAGAACGCAAGGCTGGGCCCTGCCTGCAGCCACTGTGTACAGCACCCCCTGCTGTTGCCACTTAGCATCAACCGCTCTGGCGGCAGGACGGGGTTGCGGCCCCGTAGCCAGGACAGAGGCACCCCAGAGTTGAGGCGATGTCCCCCTGAGACCTAAGCCTGTCCTGTGAGAGCTGCTGCTGCAATGCTGCCCTGAACCTGTGGATGACTGCAACACTGCTGTACGGTCGGCCCTCGCTGGCACACCGAACCCCCCAGAATAGCAGCCGCAGGTACGTCCAAAGCTGCTGCAGCGCTGGTGGAGGCTTCCACACTGTGCTGTCATCCAACAGCAAGATGCAAACGCTACTGAAGTCCAGTGACTATCGTAGACAATTGCGGGTGCGTGGTAGAGCCCTGGTGTCTGCTTTCAGCAGGCTGCGCTGCAATGCGCCGCTCATTTGACCATGTGGTGAGGTGGTGGTTTGCCCCTCACAGGGTGGCGCCGGTCAGGTTGCGCCATCCTCTTGCCAGAGCCTTTGAGGGGTACTTCTGTTGCTTGACTCCGCTCTTGTAACCTGCTCACCCTGAAAAAAAAATTTGAAGTCCACTGCTGCTCCCGGCTGCACCCTCTGCTACACACCTGCAAACCAAGCCCACACGGCCACCGCGACAGGGCACTGCACAAAGAGGTGGGACAGAGACTCGAGCTGAAAGCTGTCTGGAGTCGGCAGCTGCTGCTGCTGGGTCCCAACCTGCTGTGACTTGCTGCTGCTGCTGGTGTTGCTGTCTCCTCCGTTCGCAGCCTGTCCCGCTGTGGCTGCGGCTGCTGTTGCGGCTGCCCATCCCCACCCTGCCCCTGCTGCTGCCGCTGTTGCAGCAACAGCTGTGATCCCCCAGACCCCGCCCTGCCCCTGTTGTTGCAGCCAAGCTAACGTTGACAAGAGCCGAGGTATGGGGCTGGGATTTCACAGCGGGTTGCAGGGTTTGGATCAAGCGACGGGGGTAGAGTTTGTTAACACGGCAGACACCCCTATCAAGCATCTGGGCATACTCCTATCAGTCAGGGGGCGATAGCCTTTGCCAGCCAGCTTTTCGAGCAGCGGTTACACAGCATTGGGCGCCGGGGCACGCACCTGGAGTAGGTACGACCTCACCCTGCTGGGCAGGTGTGAAGTCTCCCGGCAGGTGCTGGCCTCCTGCTTGGTGTACCATGCGCAATTTGTGCCAGTGCCTGCCGACCTCATCCGCCTTATCCAGCGGCGCATCTCCGCCTTTGTGCTGGGGTTGGGGTGTATCCGCAACACCGACGACCGGCAGCTGCGATGGCGCCCAGCCCAGCAGGGTGGGCCAGCCTGCAGGCCAAGCAGGTGGCGTCGCCTGCGTGGATGTGCAGGCGCACGTCACTGCCATGCAGGCCAGGTCATGGCAGCACTGCTGCACCCGCACAGGCACGCATGGAAGCAGTTCATGCGGGTGAACCTGGACCGTGCAGCGCGGGGGCGGGGGAGCGGTTGCTGCTGCTGCTGCGCAGCACTCCTCTGGACAGGCAGCAGCAGCACAGCGGCGGCGCCTCAGCGCTAGACACGCAGCACACATTGCAGCGTTTCAGGTGCTGGGGCTGCACAG